>ML109878.1:0-24219 GCA_003697995.1 Taxidea taxus jeffersonii | reverse complement strand
ATATATATGCATACTTATATGCATATACATATATATGCATACTTATATGCATATACATATGAAATGTTATATATGTATGAATATGTATATATGTATATGTGTGTGTATGCACACACACATACACACCTGCACAATGGAATATTACTCAGCCATCAGAAAGAATGGAATCTTGACATTTGCAGTGACATGAATAGATCTGGAGAGTATTATGCTAAGCGAAATAAGTCAGTCAGAGAAAGACAAATACCATATGATTCCAGTCATATGTGGAATTTGAGAAACAAAACAAACAAAAGGAAAAAGAGAGAGTGAGGCAAAACAAGGAACAGGTTCTTAATTGTAGAGAACAAACTGATGGTTACAGAGGGGAAGTAAGTGGGTGAATGGGTGAAATAAGTAGTAGGAATTAAGGAATACACCTGCTGTGATGAGCACCAGGTGATGTATGGAAGTGTTCAATCACTATTTTGTACTCCTGAAACTAGTATTACACGTGTACTAACAGGAATTTAAATAAAAACTTTTAAAAAACTGACTAGGGGCGCCTGGGTGGTTCAGTGGGTTAAAGCCTCTGTCTTCAGTTCAGGTCATGATCCCAGGGTCCTGGGATCAAGTCCCTCATGGGGCTCTCTGCTCAGCGAGGAGCCTCTTCCCCCCTCTCTCTCTGCCTGCCTCTCTGCCTATTTGTGATCTCGGTCAAATAAATAAATAAAAACAAAATCTTAAAAAAAAGACTAGATTGATTGAGTTAATTATTTCAAAAATTATGTGATCTTTGTAACACATGCTAGTCTTATTTTATATACTTGTAAAATAAAAGATTTGGGCCACACATATTTGTTAATTTGTTTCCATAACTAAAATTCATATTTAATAATATATACAGGTATATTTCCATATTAGGGAATGTTTTGATGAAATAATCATTTTAATGACTTAATAAATACTATATTAAATTTTTATAAGTATCTTGTGAACTTCCTCTGCATTAATCATTAAAGATAAATTGTCTTTTATGCAAATAAAAAAGAAAAACAAAGAAAACACACAAACAAGTAAAGGAACCAAATTAATGTATGCATACATTCTTTTTAGTTGAATTGGACTTTTGTTTAAGTATAGCATATCCTAAAGTATAATTTTGCCTCTGAGGTTTTATTCACACTTATTGAGCAGTAACAATGATATAGTTTCTAATAAGGGATTTGAATGTGGTAGAAGTGTAGCAAAGCAGTTAGTTCTGCCAATTAGATAAATGTTGTGGAAAGTGAATCTCCTACCACCCTGTGGTAGTTTAGAATCATTGCATATTAGCATACTTCATTTAACTCACTCTGCTTAATTGATGCTTTCTTAATGAATATGCATATCAAGCCATGTCTGTGACATATAAAGAAAGCACACAACGAAACCAAACGCCCTGCACATTCTTTTTGGGATTAAAACAAACAAGCAAACAAAAAAACCCACAACGTATATAGACAAATTTTTTAGGTTCAGAATCAACAGTAACCCTTTTTTGCTTGTCATTGATAATTTAATCAGTAGGTCCAGATGCTTTAAATTACACTCTATCATTTTAGAGATCTCACAGAGATTATCACACTAAACCCAATTCATTTCCACACTGAATTATTTAAAAGAGAATAATCCCTTTTGGAATTTTCCTGAATTCTTCTTATCCTCTGTTATTGTTTTATTTCTGAATCAAGATAAATTGCCTTCTTTATTTTTACCAAAGAAAAATGAGAGAAACATTTTCTGACTGTTAAGGATTATTGATTGATTTAGGAGAAGCTGTGTAGTATGTTTTATACTTAATTTATGTTCTTATATTACTTTTGCTCAAATACTTAATTGATGGCATAGTGACAACAAGCTATTACAGATTTAATTTATACTTATAAATTACTATCGAACATTTACCATAATCAAGTCATCATACCTGCTGTTGTAATATAAATACCATTTAGAAGTTGTTTTGTTTGTTTTTTTGAGAGATCCCAATCTCAAATGATACCAGGATCCAAACAAGAAATTTGGATTAAGCTGGAATGAAGGGAGAAGACTCAGGTTGTTTGAAGCATTCATGTTTTGCCTAAAATAATTACAATATTGCTTTAATTTCATATTTTGCTATACATATGAGACCTGGGAGCTAATATTGTTATGTTTTCTGTCTTTATCTTATTCACATGCTTTTACATTTCTCCCCAACTCCTGCTACTTTCCCAACTAGAGCTCTGAAGTAAGGCATGACATCACATCCCAAGAGACTTTATGTACTTAGAATTATCTTTTCCCTAAATTATGCATAATGCCTAAAAGTAAAGTAAAAAGTACAGCAGAATACAAAATAGACATATTCTAGTGTATATTTGAATGCATAGGATGAGTAGTTCCTCTGAATCTGGCAACAGATTTCTGTACCAAGGCACATGTTTTTATTCATGTATTTAGTGTCAGAAAATGGCTGAAATTAGAAGCTATCGTTTTTTTTTCCATTATAGACTAGATATACCTATTTCTTTTATTTTAATCATTGTTTCTATACCAACTATTGGTTCCTCTTCAGAAGGAATTGATGAGCTAATACTATACTAACATAATCCAGAAATTAAGTCTCCACCATTTCCCTTCCTATCTTTTAATTATTTTAATAATGAGCAAAACAAAATAAATTTTACATATGCAATTGCACAACTCTTTTAAGTTTATTACTGATGGCATAGGGTGCTTGGAAATTGAACTTTTCTCTTTTTTGTCTTTCCTAAGGTCACTTGATTTCAACCATACTGTTAGGAATTTGAGAATATCAGGTTTATGAAACTCTGGAGGGTTTGGTCTAATCCCAGCCCAATTATGTTGCTAGCTTCTGGGATGCCACTGTGTTTAAATAGAAGCATACGTAAAAGTGGACTTCTGAGGTTAAATAGTTTTCCTCGCCTTACCCCAGGTACATATTCAAGACCATTGAAGTAAGAAAGAAAAATCACTCTTTAAAATAACCAATGACAGTATGTGTTCCACCAATTAAATTTAGTTAAGACATGCATTACCGGCATAGTTTTAGACAAAATTGTTTTCTTAGGAATAAGACCCAGGAAATAATGCAGAAAATTTTAAGGAAACCATTGTTTTATTTTCTTTTGTTTCTCCATCTTTTTCTTTTTATCATGTTTATTCGTTTAGTTATTATTGGACATATTTTATTTAAAAGAACATTGCCTAAAAATTTGCATAGTAATTGCATTATAAAAACTTCAACTTCAAACTCTGAAAAAAATAGTCAATGAAGAAATATCCTTCCTATGTTGTTATTGACTATAGCTACCACACTATGCACATTAGATCTCTAGACTTGTTCATTTTACATAACTGCAAGTTTATACCATTATACTAAGTGAAAGAAACCAGGCACACAAAGAAAAAAGACTACAGGATCTCACTTCTACGTGGAATCTAAAAAAAGTCAAATACACGGAAGCAGGGAAGAATGGTGTTTCATAGGGACAGAGGTAAAAGAAATGGGAATTTGTTGATCAAAAGGTACAAAAGTGCCTTCTTTTTTACATTTTTTCTTTCCAACTGTTTTGATCTGGTGTGTAGAAATGCAGTTGACTTTTGTATTTCACTTATATCCACCTACCTTCTTAGTTCATCAATTAGTTCTATAAAATTACCAATACATTCCTTGAAGACTTTATAACTTCTATAAATAACATTTTTTTTGTATTTTAATCCTTATGAATTTATTTTTGTTTGTTTGTTTGTCTTTTTCTGTACAGGCCATGATTTTCAAAGTGATATTTACTGGAAGTGGTGGTAGTGAGCAAACTTACAACCTTGATTTAAAGAAAAATATTTCGAACAAGTTTCCATTTATTGTGTTGTTTTTCTGTAGGCTTTTATGATGCTCTTCATCAGGTTAAGAAAGTACCCTTAAGACAATAAGATATTTTAAAATGAATATATATTAAATTTTATATATGCGTTTTTCTACACCTAGTAAAATGGTTAGATGCTTCTTTTATCAATTAACATGGTAAAATGCATTTATAGACTTTCTAATATTAACTTAGTCTTTCATTTTTGGAATAAGTAGTCTTAGAGCATTCTCTTTTTATAATTTTTTATTTTGTTTGGTAATGTTTTGTTTCAGATATGTGTGTGTGTGTGAAAACATATCTATCTAGGGGTGCCTGGGTGGCTCAGTGGGTTAAAGCCTCTGCCTTCGGCTCAGGTCATGATCCCAGGGTCCTGGGATTGAGCTCCATATTGGGCTCTCTGCTCATCAGGGAGCCTGCTCCCTCCTCTCTCTCTGTCTGCCTCCCTTTCTGCCTATATGATCTCTCTCTGTCAAATAAATAAAATCTTTAAAGAAAAACATATCTATCTTTCTGCAGTCATATAATACTATTATCCCTTTGGGACACTGTGTAATATTCAAACTATCAATATAGATATTACTATATTTTAGAAAAATGTACTTTGACTTTTAAGTAGTCATCTAATACTGATTTGATTTGATTTAAAAATTATGCATCAATTTACCGTTTTTTCCTAAATAACTTTAAATGTTTTATTTTTCTATGTCATATTCTGCTTTCATATGTCATGTCTACTCTTCTGGTTCCTGACTTTATTTTCCACAGAGCTTGTTTTCTAAATACTTTGTTAATGGCCTATTTTCTACTATTTTTACTTTTCTTATCTGTTCCTAGTTGTGCCAGTTCAGTTTTCATGAAATGGTGTTTTCCTATTGTATTTCCTTTGAATTCTGTTTGTTTTATGTTTATTTCCCAGAGTCCATGGAAAACATTTTTTCACCATGTATGTTAATTTCAATAGTTTTACTTTTTTGTCATTTTTTTGTAATTTTTCACCTATTTTAGCATCATTTCAATATAGGGTTTCTTTCAGATTATCATTATTTGAGTGGGATCAATTCAAATTTATTTGAGGACAGCAAGTTTTGTTTGTTTGCTATATTATGAGGAAAAAAGCCTGGTGCCTGCAACACTAAGAATTATAGATTTAGATATGTTGTTTGAAAATACTTACCATCATCATTCAACCTCATATATATTTGTGTGTATTTTAGTTCTGGACTAGCAGAAAGAAGGCCCAAGAGGCCTACATGTTATAGGCCATGGTGACTGAGCATTTATTTCCCTTCCAAAGACAAGGTTAATAATAGTGGAGCAGATCGACACTCAACTTTTCCTATCCTTTGCACATCAGTCTCTTCAAAAACACAGTGCATCAATTACTACTCTTTGCCCAGTCTTCCTGAACAATTTTTGTCACACTACATTTAGAATGCTATAAAAAAAGTTCTAAAAAAGTAGTATTGGTTTCAGCTTTCAGAAAGTACAACTTAGTGTTCCCCAAGGTCTGAACCTCGGAGTGAGCTCTGCAAGATCTAATTTATATCGTATGTGTCACTGTTTCTTTATAGATGGGATTCGGGGTAGTAGGTATTTTCTATTATCTCTGAGCAAGGAGTTGCTTCTTTGATGCTCCTTGCTATTAGTTTCAAGAACATTCCGTAGGACTTAATCAGTGTATTTCCTCCACTATTTTATTATGCCTGGAAAAATAAAATTAGGGAAATAGTATGCTAATCTTACTAGGTTAGAGTTGCTACAATCAGCTTCACTTAGAGATTAGTCAGTCAAGATTTATTGACTCCACGTTTTTATGAAGCACCATGCTAAGTGTACAGAAAGTGTTGCTGAGGATATTAAAATCTACTGAAGGAAATAAGAATTTTTTTTTTTTTTTTTTGCTGTATGACCCTGGGAAAGTTAATTGACTTCTTAAAGACAACTTCTTCATTTGTAATAAAAAGATAATAATTTGTACTGGGCTGCTGTTGAAGTGCTTATGATGTAATAAGGCAAATAATCCCAAAATACTGACATTGCCATGTGAAAGATGTAGAGCATTTTCTCAATTTATGTGTAATAAATTAACAGATAAAAAAGATACATGATATATAGATTTTTTGGTTAGCAGTGGTTTAGGAGATGTGAAAATATGATGTAATTCAAATTGTTGACTAATTGTACATATAGTGCATACCAACTTATTATGACAATGGTTTATAGCTATACTATACCTCACTTTGTTATACACTCACTGACTGATTTCCAATTAATCTTCAATACTACTGTTAAATCAAACCCAACATTATTTTAGTCTATAATCTATAACTATTCCATAACAGTAGAAAACTGATATTAATATTAATCCCTTACAATAATACCAGATCTGTGTTTTTTAGTTATTTTTTTAGTAAAACACGTCTATTTTTCCTATGAAGAATACTATGAGGAGCTACTATGAAGCATATTAAAACATAAACTGAGATATGTGATAGTTCATATAAAGAACATAAGGGTGGGATGCTGTCCCACTAGAGATAGACCTACCACTTTCCCAGTTCTGTTTGTCCCAAAAATAATCCTTCAAGCATGAGCTCAAGGACTAGGACTTGAGTTACTAATGAAGTTACAGAATCTATGCTATTAACAATTCTATTCTATGTTACAACATATATTCTAGGATTTATCATATATGTATTTAGACAAATACATATATATTATATCATATATGTATTAATTAATATATATGTTAAAGATTATTTATTTGAGAGAGAAAGAAAGTGAGAGCTGGGGAGGGACAGGGAGGAAAAGAGGAGAGGGAGAGAGAGAGAGACTGAGCATGGAACCCCACGTGGAAGGTCTCATGACCCTGAGATCATGATTTGAACTGAAGTCAAGAATCAGACACTTAATGAACTGAGTCACACAGGTGCCCCATAGGTTTATTACATATTTTTAAAATTTAATTTTTTTACAATACTTTAATGTAGGCCAAGGAAGTCATATCAAAACATAGTATATATGAAAATGAATTTCCTGGGGTGCCTGGATGGCTCAGTGAGTTAAAGCCTCTGCCTTCAGCTCCTGGGATCAAGTCCGCATCGGGATCTCTGCTCTGCAGAGAGCCTGCTTCCTCCTCTGTCTCCCTGCCCGCCTCTCTGACTACTTGTGATCTCTGTCTGTCAAATAAATAAATAAAATCTTGAAAAAAAGGAAAGAAAATGAATTTCCTGAAGTCACGCATGGTTTTTTTAAAAAGGTTTTTATATATTTATTTATTTTGAGGGGGAGAGCAAGCATGAGCAGGTAGAGGGGCAGAGGCAGAGGGAGAGAATCCCAAGCAGACTTCATGCTCAGTACAGAGCCTGTCAGGGGACTTAATCACAGGACCCTGAGATCATGACCTGAGCTGACATCAAGAGTCAGACACTTAACCGACTGAACCAGGCAGGTGTCCCAAAGTCTTGCAGCTTTAATTCCATACCTGGTGATATTTAAGATGATAATTCAGTAGAAAAACAAAACTGTTGAAAAACTGGACATTTTATGTCATTAAAGTTTTTATGGTATTTTCTGGTTGCATTAAATAGTCCAAAGTTGGGGCATCTGGGTGGCTCAGTGGGTTAAGCCTCTGCCTTTGGCTCAGGTCATGATCTCAGCATCATGAGATCAAGCCCCAAATTGGGCTCTCTGCTTGGCGGGGAGCCTGCTTCCTCCTCTCTCTCTGCCTGTGTCTCTGCCTACTTGTGATCTTTGTCAAATAAATAAATAAAATCTTTAAAAAAAGAAGAAAGAAAACGAAAGAAATAAGCTAAAGATGGTTAAGAGGAAATTACACATTACCTTAGAATTTGGAAACGTTAACTTATTTTGTATTTGTATCCTAGTAAAACAAAGGTATATGATGACAATGAGATTCGTAGTGTCCACACTGTGCAATATGGTATTTGCAAATACTAGAATGCCTAACAGGAAATGCCAGTGGCTGTGTGCAATTTTCATTTAGCATTCAGTTTAATATAGAATTTAACATATACAAACTAGTGGCTGAGCAAATTCCTGTATACTACGTGGACTTCTGAGCACATTACCTCAAAAGTCAGGAGCAGGAGTGTCCCTACCTAACCCTGAGGACCTGGAGTCTAATTAGATCTCCAGCACTGAAGGAATAGTTATTATGACATAACTATTTAAGATCAGCCTATTTAGATACCTAAGAACCCAAGGGATTGTTGAAAGGTAAATTGAAAGGATATTGAACATAGAGGATAGATTAAATTCTTTTAGTAAATTTGAAGCATAGTGTAAGTTAATTTGAAACAGAGAAATAGGGAAAAAAAATTTTAAACTTTAGAATAGTTGATACACAATGTTACACTAGTTTCAGGTATATGACATATTGACTCAGTATCTCTGTACATTATCCTATGCTCACCCTAAATCTATCTACCTTCTGTCATTATACAACGCTCTTAACAATACCATTGACTGGATTCCCCATGCTGTACCTTTCATACCTTGATGACTTATTTATTCCATAAATGGAAGCCTGTATTCTTCATTCCACTTTACTCATTCTCATTCCACTTCACTCATTTTCCCCATTCTTCAACTTCCTTCCCTCTGTCAACCATCAATTTGTTTTAGATATTTATATATCTGACTCTGTTTTTTTGTTTATTTGTACATTTGTTTCATTTTTCAAACTCCGCATTGAGTAGAATCATATGGTATTTGTCTTTCTTAGTGTGACTTATTTCATTTAGCATAATACCTGCTGGGTTCATCCATGTTATTGCAAATGACAAGATCTCATCCTTTCTATGGCTGCATACTAATCTTTTGTGTGTGTGTGTGTGTGTGTGTGTATACAAATATATGTATATATATATATATATATATATATATATATATATATATATCTCACATCTTTATCCCCTCATCTATCTATGGACACTTAGGTTGCTGGGATATCTTAGCTATTATAAGTAATGCTTTGATAACCATAGGGCTACATATATCTTTTCCAATTAGTGCTTGTGTTTACTATGTGTAAATGCTTAGTAGTGGAATTATTGGATCATATGATGTTTTTATTTTTAATTTAAAAACAATAGTTGATTAATAATGGCTTGTGTTCAGACATAATATCCCTTCATCAAACTCAGGTAAAAAATAAAGCAAGAATTTAGTTCACAATTATCTTGTTATTTTTTTGTTGTATAAGTTGCCACATGTTTTCATAATCTCTTTTAAGTGCACAATAACACAATAATTTCTTATAATAAAAGTGATATTAGGGGCGCCTGGGTGGCTAAGTGGGTTAAGCCTCTACCTTCGGCTTAGGTCATGATCTCAAGGTCCTGGGATAGAGCCCCGCATCAGGCTCTCTGCTTAGCAGGGAGCCTGCTTCCTCCTCTCTCTCTGCCTGCCTCTCTGTCTACTTGTGATCACTCTGTCTAATAAATAAATAAAAAATCTTAAAAAATAAAGTGATATTATTAATCAGGGATTGGACCAAGAGGAATAGTGTTCAATATTAATTGAGAGTCTATGTTGAGAAGAGATTGTGCTATTTTCTTCTCTCATTTATAAGCTTATTTAATCCTTACTGTAGCTCTGAAAAAAAAGAGATTTTATCATATGCAATTTTTACGAAGTTTCAGAAATTTTAGGAAACTAGCTTAAAGGCACAGAGCTAGTCAATGGCAAGACTCTGGTTTTTAAAGCCAATGCTGTCACTTGTAAGATGATAGATGATTCTTTTAAATTATATCTGTTATTTTATTTTAAAAATAAATGTGTATATAAAATACATGACATGAATATTATATAATATATCCATACATGGTACATTTGTATCTATAAACAAATAAACACATTTATATATGTTTGTATGCATCTGGATACACAGGTATATGTATATACATAAACTGTAAATATAGTTTATATATTAAATAGCTATATCTATATATGTACATATATAGATATCTATATGTACTATATGTACATATGTGTACATAGTACATACATATACATGTATATATGTACATAGTACTATATGTATAGATATGTATCTATATATATTTATAGATATAGATATAGCTAAATTACACACATACATTGGGCCATATAATATATATATACATATTTATAAATAGTTAAGCTATATATATAAATTCACAAATGCTCAGAGTATAAAGTAATACACAGGGCTTAAAAAAGATACTTCTTATGAAAAATAAAGTAACTTCCACTAACCATCTCTAACATACTGATTACATATTGTCAAGATTTATGATTGTGTATATTTTGGTTTTGTAAGTACACAATTGAGTAAAATACAGTTTACTGGGAATTAGGAAATCTCTGACATTATTACTAATATTTTACATTTTTCTGGCCAGTTTATTCATTACCATATTTTTCTCAGTGATGAAAAAAGGAAGAGGGTCAAAATCAAAAGATAATGCAAGAAATATAATTGCAAATTAAGGGGATCCTGTAACAGCTAAGGTAATTAAGGGGCTTTTTCACTGTTTGTACATGTCAGTCTCTAAAAGATTTTACCCTGTACTGTACTAAAAGATTTTAGCCCCTGTACTGAAAGACACTATAAACTTTTTTTCTTATTTAACACATGAAAAGCAAAGCTTCAGTTACATGGTAGCTTATCTGTAATTTCTTTCTTATATTTTCTTTAGTTATTTTAATCCCAGTATAATTAACATACAATGTTATATAAGTCTCAGGTGTAAAATATAATGATTCAACAATTCTGTATATTACTCAATGCTCATCATGATAAATGTACTCTACATCCCCTTCACCTTTTCACTCATCCCTCCCTTCCACCCTCCACTAAACATCAAATTGTTCTCTGTAGTTAGGAGTCTGCATTTTGGTTTGTCTCTTTCCTTGTTTCTTTTGTTCCTTAAATTCCACTTATGAATGACATCATATGATATTTGTCTTTCTCTGGTTTATTTCACTTGTCATTATATCCTTTAGATCCATCCATGTTGTTGCAAATGGTAAAATTTCATTCTTTATTTTCTTAGTATTTTATTTATTTATTTGAGAAAGAGAGAATGAGAGAGAGACCATGAGAAAGGGTAGGGTCAGAGAGAGACACAGACTCCCTGCTGAGCACAGAACCCAATGCAGGACTTGATTCTGGGACTCCAGGATCATGACCTCAGCCAAAGGCAGTCGCTTAACCAACTGAGCCACCCAGGCGCCCATTCTTTTTTATGGCTGAATAATATGAATAATATGGCTGAATAATATGGCTGAATAATAATATGAGGTGATATCTCATATCTCATTGTAGTTTTGATTTGATTTTTTTTTTCTGATGATGAGTGATGTTGAGCTTCTTTTCATGTGTCTGTTGGCCATCTGTATGTATTTTTTTGGAGAAATGTCTTTTTATGTCTTCTGCTCATTTTTTAATTGGATTATTTGTGGGGTTTTTTTTTAATGTTGAGTTCCATAAGATCTTTATGTATTTTGGGTACTAACCCTTTAGTGGATGTGTCATTTGCATATATCCTCTCTTATTCAGTAGATTGTATTTTATTTATGTTGATTGTTTTGTTTCCTGTGCAGAAGCTTTTTATTTTGATGTAGTCCAATAGTTTATTTTTGCTTTTATTTACCTTGCCTCAGGAGACATATCTAGAACAGTGATGCTACAGCTGATGTCAGAGAAATTACTGCCTGTGCTTTCTTCTAACACTTACTATGCTTTTCAGTATCACTTTTGGATCCCTAATCTGTTTGGAGTTAATTTTTATATATGGTTCAAGAAAGTGATCCAGTTTCATTCTTTTGCAAATAACTGTCCAGCTTTCTCAACATCACTTGTTGAAGAGACTGTCTTTTTCCTATTGCATATTCTTTCCTCCTTTGTTGAAGATTAATTGACCATGTAATCATGTGTTTATTTCTGGGATCTCTATTCTGTTCTATTTAGATGTCTGTTTCTGTGCCACTACCATATTGTTTTGATTACTATAGCTTTGTAGTATATCTTGAAATCTAGGATTGTGATACCTCCAGTTTTACTTTTTTTCAAGGTAGCTTTGGCTATTCCTGTGTCTTTTGGTTCCATACTAATGTTAGGATTATTTGTTCTAGTTCTGTGAAAACTGCTACTTATGTTTTGATAGAGATTACATTAATTCTGTAGATTGTTTCAGATAATATGGACATTTTAACAATATTCTTCTAACTCATAAACCTGGAATATCTTTTCATTTATTTGTGTCATCTTCAATATCTTTCATCAGTGCTTTATAGTTTTCAAAATACAAATCTTTCACCTCCTTTGTTAAATTTATCCTTAGTAGCATTATTATTTTGGTGCAATTGTAAAATGGCATTGTTTTCTTATTTTCTCTTTCTGCTACTACATTGTTAGTGTGTAGAAATGCAATGGATTTCTGTACTTTGATTTTGTATGCTGCTACCTTACTGAATTCATTTATTAGTTTTATTACTTTCTTGGTGGAATTTTTTAGGTTTTCTCTTTATAGTATTATGTCAACTGTAAAAAGCGAGTTTTACTTTTCCCTTAAGAATTTGAATGTCTTTTATTACTTTTTCTTGTCTGACTGCTGTGGCTAGGTTTTCTAGTACTATGTTGAGTAAAAGTGGTGAGAGTGGGCATCCTTGTCTTGCTCCTGATCTTAGGAGAAAAGTTCTCAGTTTTTCACCATTGAATATGTTGTTAGGTATAGGTTTTTGTTTTTTTTTAATATGTCACCTTTATTATACGGAGGTATGTTCTAAGCCTGCTTTGTTGAGGGTTCTTATCATGGATAAATCATAAAGCATTGGTCAAATGTTTTTTCTGCATCTATTGAAATGATCATATGGCTTTCCTTTCTCTTGTTGATGTAAATTATCACATTGATTGATTTGTGAATAGCGAGCCATCCATGCATCCTAATAAAATCACATTTGTGGTGAATAATATTTTTAATCTATTGTTGGATTCAGCTTGCTAATATTTTGTTGAGGGTTTTTGCATCTATGTTCATGAGAGCTATTGGTTTCCAGTGCTCTTTTTTTAAGTGTTTCTGTCTGGGTTTGGTATCAGGGCAATCCTGGACTTATAAATGAATTTGGAAGCTTTCCTTCTTCTACTTTTTGGAATACTTTGAGAATAGGTAGTAACTCTTCTTTAAATGTTTGGTAGAATTTTTATGGTATTTTCTAATGCTAAGTTTAACTGGTAACTGGAGAGGGAATAAAGGAATAGGCTTCCAAATTAATATGTCACTTCATCAATAAATTATTTCTGACTAGTTTTAATAATGTTACATATGTATAAGTATGTAGTTAGAGGTAGCTGTGGTTAAATTAGAAAATCCATAATTCTTTGAATATTCTCCAATTCAAACAATAGACCAAGATTGATAATGAATGAATAGGTAAAATTGAATTCATATCTACAGATTTCTGAAGTCCAATTTTGTGTAAACTTCATAGACATTTTTCTTCATCACGGTGGATGTAATCAGCTATCTAAGACTTACCCAAGCATCTATTATATAAGAATCCTGATCAAGAAACTGAACAAATAAAATTTTCTAATATTATTTTCAATGTCCAAACATGAAAAAAATGGAACAAATAATAGGACTCGAAGTCTTAAGTACTTAGTGGATTGTGTTTTACAATTTTTAGAACTGAAATGAAATGATCTTTAAAATATTTAGAAAAAATTATACAAATTTCCAGATAAAAATCCTTTATTCTTTGAGTATAGGAAAAAAAGTTAATCTCTTGTTATATCAGTAGTTTCAATATTTATTTTACCTGAGAAAATGTTCATATATGTAGCAAAGTCTCTGCCTTTTAACTAGGAATAAAATTGTTGCATCTAATACACAATGATTTTAAGTATGGTGGCCTCAAATTATATACGTAAATAACAGAAAAACGTTCTTTACTGTAATGAAATCTAAGAAAAAATATAAGATGGGATAAGAGCTTTTTTAAAATAAAAATACCCAATAAATACTTGTGCATATTTCTGATAAGATATGCACTCTTCAACTTGTCACTTTGAAATTAAAATACAACACGAAGATTTGAGGGGGAGGGAATCTCTTCTAACACTTCCTATGTAAAACTAAATAGTGTTAAGATAAAATATGTAGCTTAATATTTTAACCAGCTTTTTTCAAACTCAAACACTATAATGGAAGAAAAGTATATTATCATTAAATAGTTGGGTGATAATATTGAAGTCCCAGTAACATTTATCTTTTCTATCATTACATACCTCCTCACCCATTGGAGTGGGTCATAGCAGGTGATCCATATGTTAATAAATGAGTGAGGAATATGTTATTGTTATGCATGGTTTAGAGGAGAGAGAGCAGTACTTTGACACTGGTGATCTAAAAAATGTTTTTATAAGGTATATATTTAATAATTATTTGTATTTATGTTATTTATTTATACTTAATAAATATTTAAGAAATATCAATGCACAGAATTCTTTAAGTGAAGTCATTTTTCATGTATGAAGATAAATGTTTCCCAAACTCATAGCCTGATGAAAGTATCTCTTAAGAACCTCTAGTTCCATTTGCTTGAATTAGATGATTACCAGTTTCTCATCTAATTTGGTTTCTACACCAGAGCTAACCACCATGAGGAAGTGGCTTGTGCAGGCAACCAGTAAATCATAAAAACATAAAGTAGCATTTTGGTTTATAAAGCACTATCATGAGAGCAGTTTTTGTGAATTTCTTACTTAGGGACTGATCATTCCTCATTACTTGACTGCATTCTCTAATATGTTTAGATACATGGGGCTAGGGCAAAACTTACCATTTTAATCCTTCTGTGGTCATCCTAGCACACTTAGGGTATCATTATAGACATTTCATCAATATTTGCTAAGTGATTCAATAAAATCAATAAATGAAAAAACCCTACAAACTTGGAGACCATATCTTGCATGCATGATGCAGGGTTTCTTTAGTCAGTCACCAAATCACTTCTCTAAAAATCATCTCTGACCTGTTTTATTTAGTTCAAAATGCTATCATTGGGCGCCTGGGTGGCTCAGTCATTAAGCATCTGCCTTTGGCTCAGATCATGATCCCAGGGTCCTGGGATGAAGCCCCGCTTCGGGCTCCCTGCTCAGCCGGAAGCCTGCTTCTCCCTCTCCTACTCCCCCTGCTTGTGTTCCCTCTCTCATTGTGTTTCTCTCTATCCAATAAATAAATAAAATCTTTAAAAAACAAATGACAAAAAACAAAATGCTATCATCTGGTGATTTGTTTCAATGTCATGACAAGTTAATAGCGCTTCTGAAAAATTTAAAAATATCTTTGTTTATTGATCTCTTTCGTTATCCATGTATGCATTTTTCTAATGATAAATGGAGACAGAGATAGCTTAATAACTCCTTACTTTTTAAAAAATGCTTTTTAAATCTATTATATTTTTATAAGAAAATACCAGATGCACCTCTCTGACCAAGCTGTATTATGCATAAGATCTTAATATAATAGCTCATGCTCAGTATTTCTGAAGGAATCTAAATACAATGGTATTACCTATATATGGATATCTATAACATCTTACTTAGAATTTTTTTTTAAAGTCTAGAAATAGACATCACAGAGATTCTTTCTAGAGATCCATTCTGTAGAAAAGATGGTTGCCTCTTTTAATGACATTTTCTTGACCATATTTGGGTGAGAATTCTCTATTTTGGTGAATGCATTGATGACTCACTATGTGGAGAAGTTCTTAAATTTCCCAATGATTAGAGAGCTTAGTTCTTATCTCAGTACAAATTTAAAACTGTTCACAGGAGAACCCCTTGAGAAGTTAGCTTATTTTTCTTTGTAACTCTTGAAAAGAACATACTCATTTTGAAGAGCTACATTAGAGACTAAAAATTCTTATTATTGTCTCAAAAGTATGTTCTTTGCTGCCTTCAGTTTGAATGTAGAACTCATCAAGAGAGTATGAGGTTGGGAAAAATACATTTATTTAAGTCCATTCTGTCTGTAAACTATAACTGTATGTACAACAGTCAAGCCCAGGGGAACTGCATTGATAGAACCCTCGACAGAACTGCAAAATTGGTCATCAGTAATTCAGTTCATTAAATTAAAGTTGCAGCATCCCAATGCTTTGTAATTCTAACACTTTATCTTTCTTTCCATGAAAACATTACCTCTTGGTCTTTTACTATGATCTGTGTTTATTGTGGAAATCAACATCTTTCTCCAATTTTAGCCTCTCAAAGTGCATTTTTGTTCCTAACTATCTAGGCCTATTTTTCCGATAGCATATTAGTAATGAATCTTTCTACCTGCCTTATATCCAAACCCTACTCCAAGGTCATGATACTCTCATTCTCACTGTTACTTTGGGTGAAGACCTAGGAGCCTATTTTTTTTCTTTTTTGTAATTTAAAGTCCAGTTAGTTAACATATGGTGTAAAATTAGTTTCAGGTGTACAATATAGTGATTCAACATTTCCATACAACACTCCAGTGCTCAACACTTCCACAACACCCTACTGCTCATCACAAGTGCATCCTTAAATCCTCAACACGTATTTAGATAGTTTTACTTTACAAAGTTCTATCATATATATGAAATGTATTCCTGATACCCAGTTGTTGGAGTAAGTGATGTACTAGGGACTGAAGAGCTATTGTTATCATAATTTGTCTTTCAGAAAGGATAACAATCACAAAAGACATCTTTTATGAAGAAAATAACAGTTGCATTGAAATTGGATGCAGGATAGAAATTGAGAGAAAGTAATATAGCAATTGAAATTTAGCCAGAATATTTTATACTTGCTCCTAAGACACTAAGTCATGAAAGATTAACTTTCCACATCACTTAGAAAAAATATATATAAAACCAAACAGTGGTAATTATATTACAATTTACATTCTATGAAAAATAAAATTGAATGTAAAATATATCCTTATCAAATAATTGACCTTCCTTTCAACCCCCCACTAGTAATGCCTTTGCAATTTTTTGATACTCAATTACAGAAAATAGCTTACTTCTATGATTTTATAAAATATTATCAATTAACTATGAAATATATAATTTATTTCTAATAAATTCTCTAACTAAACTCATCATGTAGATAGCCACTTATATTCAGTATTACATAGAAGTATTCCTATTAACAATCTTCCCAAATAGGTTGATATTGGATATAAAGAACATATCTGCAATTAAAGATATCATTAAGATATTAGCTATCTCACTTTAATAAGTTTTAAAAATCAGAAAGTAGAGGAAGAATTATCATTAATTTCTCTTAATTCAGTAATTCAATTAAAACTTGGATAATATTTTTTCCTTATCTATTGTAATAAAGTTAAATTCTTCCTAAATTTATGGCTGTTAATGTCAATGGTTATAATTACTTAAAATGTATGATAATGGAATTATTTTATCTTGTTTCTTCATTAAGCATTATATGTCATAAACCTGGATTTGAGCCCCAACTATTTATGAAACTTTATACTTCCTTTTGCAGAATCTATTAGTGGCTTTGTGTCCCACTTATGCCTGCATGAATTTACTCATTTACTATCACAGTAGAATACCATGCAGGGATAACCTTTCTGGTTCCAATTTTGAATAATTGAAACAATAACTTTCATTTTTATAGTGCTTTAAAGATCACAAGATGGTTTCACATACATTATCTTTTTATTGTGACAAATGCTCTGGAAACCCTTATTGCTAAATCTTCATTACAGATAAGGAAATAGAAATCAAAGTATTAGTTAATGTCATATTCCTCATAAGTTAAATTTTTTTAAAGCTATGAGTTAAACCAATTTATCTGATTTTGAATCTATTAATGTTTATTTTTCTAATACAACTGCAGAAGTGTATATTTCACTGTTTTTCTTTTTCTGCATTTTTTTTCCTAAAAGTGATATCCATTCAAATATGATCTTTATCATTACCCTGCCAGCTTTGTTCAGCACCCTACAATTTAAACAGCTTACCATCACTGGTTAAAGGCTGATAGCAAGCATCCAGGAACATCTTTTCAAATTCATGAATGAAATCTTGATGGTACTTGGTTTCTGAGCTGCTACCACATTCAGGAGTCACCTGGGTTTTATGGGGCATATGAAGAAATTTAGAAATTTCATGTGAATGAAAGTTATTGTTGCTGTTATTATTGTTGTTGTTGTTACTAGTTTATTCCTAAAACTACATCATTACTTATAGGAAATTGCTTAAAATAATTTTCCTTTTTTACATATGATATTCTTGTGAAAAATTTATAATGCTGCATTGTAATATCCACTTAGTAGGTGTGTGTGTGTGTATGTGTGTAATGTTTCTTTCCTTTTTTTTTATTATGTTCAGTTAGCTAACATATAGTACATCATTAGTTTTTGATGTAGTGTTCAATGACTCATTAGCTGTGTGTAACACCTAGTGTTCATCACAATAATGTTTCTTTTCAAATGTAATTGCCATAAAAACAAAAACACAGTCTGTCTTTGTTTATGCTTTACAGTTAATGTCTATTTTAAGCTATGGACTTTCCTAGGCACCCATAAAAGAGAAAAAGATGAGTCAAGCCCCTACTTTCCTCAAGTGTACCTTTTAATAAGAAAAAAAGACAGCAAATATATATAAGAAAACTCTGAATTTGTTCAGTTTCTTTTATTGAAGTAATGTCTATTTCTCTTTGTTTTAGTAATCTGAAGTTCTTTTCCAATTGTCATGTGAAATTTTTGAAGATATGATTCAGCATCATTTCTCATCTTTTCTTTATTTCTTTGCCCCAACAAGCTTACAACTATACTTTTTTTCCCCCCTCATTCGATCCAGGAGGCTGAATCACACAGCAAATAATGTTTCATGATTTGTTCATTTTGAATTTTAGGACCTAAGTCTTGCCGACAACTTAATATAGAATATGAAATATGCTGGGGTGCTAGGTGGCTGAGTTGGTTAGGCCTCAATTCTTGGTTTTGTCCCAGGTCATGAACTCTGGGTGGTAGGATAGAGCTCCACACCGAGCCCCATCTTGGGCTCTGCACTCAGTGTGGATAATAAAATCTTTAAAAAAAAAAATAACCAATACGATACATACTATCATACCGCTAGAATGACTAGTTGAAGTCGTTCTACTAATCAATCTTTTATTCTTTGTTTATTTGATGTACATTCCATATTTTACTGACTCTTAGACCTCAGTAATTATAGGATGCACTGTTACGCTGTATATTAATAAATAAGAAAAAGAAATGCTCCCAACTAAATTATGGCACTAGCCTCAGTCTTAGGCACAATTGTCAAAGTGGTAACATCACTTTTCAGTTGCTTTTGAATTTCTTTCTCCTATTCCAAGATATTTGGCTTTTCTCATGCCTTTAGCTGTATTACTTGGTGGGTAATAGGCTTCTTTTTTTAACCATTTTTAGAATAAAACATTGTCACCTTTATCTACGATGCAATTTTCCTTTTGTAGTTTCTGTAAAGTGCTTGGTTATTGCTTTACAAAAAAATACGAAATTGCAAATTCCTTTAATGATGAAAGTTTACTTTTTTCTATCTTTCCTGAATTCTACAAAGCCTCATATGTAGTTTTATTGCTGAATAGTCTTGTGATTTTTAAAAAAATATTATATTTATTTATTTGTTAGAGAGAGAGAGCGAGCACAGGCAGACAGAGTGGCAGGCAGAGGCAGAGGGAGAAGCAGGCTCCCCGCCAAGCAAGGAGCCCGATGTGGGACTCGATTCCAGGACGCTGGGATCATGACCTGAGCCGAAGGCAGCTGCTTAACTGAGCCACCCAGGCGTCCCAGTCTTGTGATTTTTTAAGACATTATAATTAGTAATTTAACCCAAACATAAGTAAACATAACTCACTTGTAGTAATGAATATGTCACTATGTCCAGCCCACCTTGTGGATGTACAATGATAACTAAATCATGAAGATTGTTGTTTAACTACAATTTTAAGAAATATTGGTATCAGACACATGTTATTATTAAATGATATGTTAAAATATGAAATCGTATGTTGTAGAACTGATAAAATGGGATAGTATGCTTGTAGATTTTTGGGGTAAGTATATGCTAGTACAATAATACTGGTTGTTAAAATATTCCAATAATCCTACTCCCATAGTTATTTATCCCCTTCTTCTAAGTTTCTTATGTGACCCCACCATATGTCCACCTTGCTGGTTTCCTAGAACCTCAGATCCTGGTTTTAAGGGTAAAATGTGACTCAGCCAAATTCTCCACAAATATTGCTCCCATGTTATGGTAGGCATTAAGTCAGATTTATAAGGGTTTCCATTATCAGTTGGCAAATATTTTGAGCATTGCTCAAAATTTGTACTTTGTATTATTAATTTGTACTTTGATTTCTAAATTCATAGTAAGCCTTTAAACTCCATCATACATATATATTCATAGTATACAAAGAATTCCTAAAATCAATAACAAAATTATAAAAAACACAATAAAATATGGAGAAAAGAGATATTTCATGAAGGAAGATATAGAAATGGCCATTAAGTACATGGGAACATACTCAGCAAATTAACAATTGTAGACATGGAATTTGAAGTACAGTGAGTTATTATTACACAAACACACTAGAAAGTCTAAAATTGAAAATATTAAAACACTAAGTGTTGTTAAATATTCAGATCATGTGACTAAACCACTTTGTAAAACAGTTTGCCAATCTTGTGTAAAAGTATATATACATTTATCATATAATCTCACAATTCAATTCTGAGGCATTTACATAGGAGTGATGAAAATATATGCCCATGCAAACACTTGTACATGTTTTTAGTGGCTTTTCTTCATAATATCCAAACACTGGAAGCCAAGTATCCATCAGATACTTGCCACAATGGATCTACTGGAACACTTAAGATCTGTACAGCATGGGGACCATGCCTCTATTAAAAACTGAAAGACAAATAAGGTAAATAAAATCTCCTAGGGTCTAATTGTAAATGACTAAAGAATTTATTAATGTGATCTAAATAGCCATTTTAGTTATTTTTCTCTATTGTCATCACACAGTACTTCTATATAGGATAAATTTAATATGTATGCATAACTAATGTATGAAACTATTATTTTGTTAGTAATATCATAAATCTGGAACCCTTAACAGCGTTATAGATAATGGCAAAAACTTTGGAAGCTTACCATTGAATTAATGACCATCTAATTTAAATTCTAGAAAGTAAATGATCCTGTAGTGTCTATACATTTTCCCATTTGTTTAAATTTTTATTTGCTTATTACTATTTGAAAATAAACTATAAAGGCATTGCAGGATGGATCATAAATCTACATACATTAGAAGTCTGGTTATAAATTATTTCTTTTTTTTTCTTCTTATATCAAAAAGGTAATATTGTTCAAAAAAGTTATATGAAGTTTCTGACATTTTAACAAATAGTTCAAGACTATTACTTTCAAACAGCTCCTTACAGCCCTCCATATTTATTAGCAAAGAGCTCATTTTTACCTTCAAAAAGTAGTAAATTTTACTTTTAAATAAAATGATTTTTATGCTTAATCATGAAATTACACTTTAAAAAACCAGAACCTGGAAAATTATTTAAATAGCCTCAGGTTCTAAT
The DNA here is from genome assembly GCA_003697995.1 of Taxidea taxus jeffersonii. Lineage (NCBI taxonomy): Eukaryota > Metazoa > Chordata > Mammalia > Carnivora > Mustelidae > Taxidea > Taxidea taxus. Next base: position 2,663 of record ML109878.1, on the reverse strand, counting down.
ACAGTCCATGACCAGTAAGGTACTTATTGTCGATTTCATTGGAAAGAGAGTAACTAGGGGATGAAGTAAGGATTGGGAGGAATAAGTTAATAGATTTTTGTGGAATGTTTTGTGGTTATATATAACATATAACAACAGGGATTATTATTAATAGCTTCAAAACTTCTGATCCCCATGGATTATTTTTGAAATAATCTAGTTTGTTTGTTTTCTGTAAGAATCTTTCCTGATCAATTCAACCTGAGTTTGGGTAATATTGTGTAAGCATTGGTTAATGATGAATATACCAACAAATGCCCAAGTTTTGCTGGTGTTACAGAGAGTATGACATTGGAAACTTGGACTTTGAAAGAGATAGGAATATTCTGTCTACTTTAGCTGTTATTTATTCTTATGTTACAGTTTTAAGTTCAGGTAGCACTCTTGATTCAGTGGGTTGTGCTATATGATTTGAAATAGGATTATTTCAAAAGTTTCCTAAATGCTGGAGTTCATATCTTATTCTTGCATTTCATAAATCTCCTTGAAAGGATTACATAGACTATGCATTTTTTGAAGTATTGTAAGTTCAATTTACTTAAAAATTTTCAAAGATTTTGATGCTTCTTGAAATAATTTTAAAAATATAAGTATTTTGATAGGTTTTGTTCTGAGGTCTTAAAAATTACAGTATGGTAAACAAAGATTATAAAAACCTGATGATGTTCTTTATAAAAAGAAAATTTTCCCTTGCTTGGAGATATCATAACTGAATAGTGTTTCACCACAAATCATACTAATCACCTCAAGCTATTAAAAACAACAACAGTGACAAAAATGCCATGAACTTTGAACACCCCATCAGTGAAAGATGAAAAAGGACAAAGAACTTGGAGCATTTTTGGAGCATCACAGTTTTAATGGACCAACACAGGAAGCTCTTTCCTGGCCAGTGAGTAAGGACACTTGTTTTAAGAAAACATATGCAGTCTTCTGCATGTGGCCGTCCAATTTTCCCAACACCATTTGTTGAAAAGGCTGTCTTTTTTCCATTGGACATTATTTCCTGCTTTGTCGAAGATTAGTTGACCATCCATAGAGTTGAGGGTCTATTTCTGGGCTCTCTATTCTGTCCCATTGATCTATGTGTCTGTTTTTGTGCCAGTACCATACTGTCTTGATGATGACAGCTTTCTAATAGAGCTTGAAGTCTGCAATTGTGATGCCACCAACCTTGGCTTTCTTTTTCAATATTCCTTTGGCTATTTGAGGTCTTTTCTGGTTCGTATAAATTTTAGGATTATTTGTTCCATTTCTTTTAAAAAAATAGATGGGATTTTGATACGAATTGCATAAAATGTGTAGATTGCTTTAGGTAGCATAGACATTTTCACAATATTTGTTCTTCCAATCTGGGAGCATGGAACATTTTTCCATTTCTTTGTGTCTTCCTCAATTTCTTTCATGAGTACTTTATAGTTTTCTGAGTATAGATTCTTTGCCTCTTTGGTTAGGTTTATTCTTAGGTATCTCATGGTTTTGGGTGCAATTGTAAATGGGATTGACTCCTTAATTTCTCTTTCTTCTGTCTTGTTGATGTAAAGAAGTGCAACTGATTTCTGTACATTGATTTTATATCCTGACACTTTATTGAATTCCTGTACAAGTTATAGCAGATTTGGAGTGGAGTCTTTTGGGTTTTCCACCTATAGTATCATATCATCTGCAAAGAGGGATAGTTTTCTTCTTTGCCGATTTGGATGCCTTTAATTTCTTTTTGTTGTCTGATTGCTGAGGCTAGGACTTCAAGTACTATGTTAAATAGCAGTGATGATAATGGACATCCCTGCCATGTTCCTGACCTTAACAGAAAAGCTTTCAGTTTTTCTCCATTGAGAATGATATTTGCGGTGGGTTTTTCATAGATGGCTTTGATAATATTGAAGTATGTACCCTCTATCCCTACACCTTGAAGAGCTTTTATCAGGAAGGGATGTTGCACTTTATCAAATGCTTTTTCAGCATCTATTGAGAGTATCATATGGTTCTTGTTCTTTCTTTTATTAATCTATTGTATCACATTGATTGATTTGTGGATGTCAAACCAACCTTGCAGCCCTGGAATAAATCCCACTTGGTCATGGTGAATAATCCTTTTAATGTACTGTCGGATCTTATTGGCTAGTATTTTGGTGAGAATTTTCACATCTGTGTTCATCAAGGATATTGGTCTGTAACCATTTCCTAACACCACATACGGAAATAGACTCAAAATGGATGAAGGACCTCAATGTGAGAAAGGAATCCATCAAAATCCTTGAGGAGAACACAGGCACAAACCGCTTCAACCTCAGCCACAGCAACTTCTTCCTAGGAACATCGCCAAAGGCAAGGGAAGCAAGGGCAAAAATAAGCTATTGGGATTTCATCAAGATCAAAAGCTTTTGCACAGCAAAGGAAACACTCAACAAAACCAAAAGACAACTGACAGAGTGGGAGAAGATATTTGCAAACGATATATCAGATAAAGGGCTAGTATCCAAAATCTATAAAGAGCTTAGCAAACTCAACACCCAAAGAACAAATAATCCAATCAGGAAATGGGCAGTAGACATGAACAGACATTTCTGCAAAGAAGACATCCAGATGGCCAACAGACACATGAAAAAGTGCTCCACATCACT
>RCUC01161831.1:0-48310 GCA_003697995.1 Taxidea taxus jeffersonii | reverse complement strand
CGCGCGCGGCTCCAGCACACCCGCTCGGGCGGCCCGCCTCATTGGCTCAGTGATTCCCCAAACCTTAGACTTCGGGAGGAGGGAGGCGGGGACTCGGCGCGCGGACCCGGGCGGCAGGGGCGAGGCGGGCGGCGCTCGCGTCCCCGCGCCAACTCTGGCCGGACAACGGCGGGCCCGCGCGCTCGCTCGCTCCCGAACGCGCCCCTCGACGGCGGCCGCGCGCGGACTCGCTCCGGGTGCCGGCCGGCCCAGAGCTCGCGGGGCGCGCGGCCGCGCAAACTTTTCCGCGAGGGCGGACGCAGGTGTGAAGCGCCTCGGGGTCGCGCCTGCTCGGTCGCGCGACCCGGTGCTCCCTCTCGCGCGCCCTGTGGGCTTTAGGTGAGGCGGTACTAGTGCTGTGTTTTCCGCTCAGACCAGACTCTCATGGTGGGGGTGGTGGCCGGGCTCTTTAGTCGCAAGGAGGCTACCTGGAGGTGGGCCTGGGGTGGGGGGCAGGAAGGGGGACAGGACACGCGTTGGTCCCGCGCAGCTCTGCCAGCCACCTGCAGCAGGTTCCAAGGAGAGCCGGGACCCCTAGCTTTCACCACTTGGGCTTGGCTGTCCCTTGAAATGGGCGCTGGTGCCCTGCCGACGGAGCCGACCTAGGCCCTCTACACATCCCTGCTCTCTGCCCGGGGTCTTTCTCCTCCCCCTCCGCCCCAATTCAGCCCCCCAGCCCTGCACCTGGGCCCGGAGGGGCTGCCAGTACCTCACTCCGCTGGGCAGCCTGCAGTCCAAGCTCCCACCACAGATCCATGCCCGCAATTGGGCTTCCCTCCCACCCTCTTGCCTCATTAAGAACCTTGGCATGGAGGGGAAAGGCACCCTTGAACCAAGGAACCAGCCTCCTGCCACCTGCCCCTCAGGCAATGGCCGCATTTCCTGCCTGCCATCTCATCTCTGGACAAGGGTTCCTGTGCTCTCTTTGGCCCTCCTCCTTTTCCCTCAGAGAAAGTATTTTGGTGGGTCTCTCTGTGCCCAACATCCCTGCTAGGGCCAGATATGTTGAAATTCCTTAAATTTTAGTGATCCAAGTTACCCAATGGACATGGGGGTGGGGCTCACGAAGGAGGCAGTCAGGTGAGCAAGAACGTGGGCAGCTTTGCTGGTAGAGTACCTAGATCTCACTGTCACAAGCTCTTTGTCCCTTGTGTCTCCACGATGCCACCTTCCTCTCCTCCTATTTTAGGAAAGGCCACACTGCCTCCAATTAGGGCAAGGGACTAGACCCTGGGTTTTCTCTGGTCTTTGGGCAGCATTCAGCAAAATGGCACTGGCCTATTGTTGCAATATTTCTATTTTGCAAAAGGAGAGGCCCAGGGAAACCTTGGGGCAAAGAAGTCAGAGAATAACCAATCTACTTGTTTGTTGTCCCATTTTCCCCTTATTTTTCTTAGTCTTTTTTTTTTTTTTAAGTTCCAAATGGCTTCACAGGGAGTTAGCATCTCTTCCCTATTTGACTGCCTTCCCTGATGCCTTCTTGGCAAGCCCCTTTCCTGGTTGCCACATGCAACCCTCCACCCTTCACGCCTGCCCTGTTCCTATGTAGGAAAAGTAGCTAGAGAGGCCCAGACACTTTGCTGACAGTCCCCTGACCTTAAAACCCTGAATAACCAAGCCTTATGCTACCCGAGGCCAGGAAAAGCGTTGGTACAGGGCAATCACACACAGAAGACCGTGAGCTCTGCTCCCCACGCGGGATCTTAGGGAGGACATCTCTGTGTCCAGGACTACTCCGGGGTATACACAGGCCTCTGGCTGCTCTCACCCACGACTCTCCAAAGCAAGGCTTACAGCTTTGGGTTGTAACAACAGGCACTCAGTCCCGAACCCCAGTCCTGGGCAGCTGGGGTGAGGCAGGAGGCCTGACGACGTTAAGAGCCACAGAGGAGTGGACGGGTGATTTCTGGGTTTATTTGATGATGCACATATGGGAGGCCCCCTGCATATGTGACCCACACGACCTGCTGGCTGTGTCTAAGTATCCTTCTGGGCTTCTGCTGCTGGTGGTCAGGGCGTGGGAGGGCGTAACTTCCAGTTACCTGGACAAGGCCAACGGGGGTGGCTGCGCAGCGACTTTGGGGCCTCTGATGGACAAAAGCTGGAAGCACCCATCAGGCACAGTGGTGGAGGGGGGTGTGGGTGGCCCGAAGAGCCTCTGTTCTGCCATGGCGACAGGCGCAATCAGCCACTACAGGCTTAAGAGGCCTCACCCGAGAGCAGAGGACAGGCCAGAGAGGCCCAGAGAATGAGGCCATCTTGGTGTGTTATGATTTAAGAAAGTCTGAGAAGAAGGCTGAGGCATCGAGGTCATGGGGTGTGAGTCAGAGGCTGCATAATGGAGGGGTCCCCAGACTTCTCTCTCTTTCTTTCTCTTTGGGTGTATGCTTGTAGAAAGGGGAGAGGCCCAGAGCTCTGGCATCTCTGAGGCTATGGCTCATTTTTGCCTTGAGGACCCCGATGAGGGGACACCTCTCAGACCCTGAGGCCAGGCCACAGTGAGGACATTTGTGCCCAGGACTCAGGTCACGGAAAGCCCAATGCGTCAATCCCTCCCGGTCTCGAGGCCCCAGTTCCTCCTCACGCACCCCATCCCATCCCCAAGAAAAGACTCGGAGCTGTGCAGGGCAAATCCCAGCCACTGGGCCCCTCACACGAGTCCAGGGAAAACCGTCAGCTCTCCCCAGGACAGCTTCCACGCTTGGCTCCCGGTCCCCTCACACCCCCGGAGCGTGCCCACTCATTCTCTATCCCTCCCGAGCCCGGGGCCTTCTCACTCACCAGCCTGTTTACACACCAGGTATCTCAGGCTTTATCTGCTCTCATTCTGAATTTGTAACTTTCACATAAACTTGAACAAAGCTCCTTTTGTTCCTGCACCCCACCCCAGGATCCCAATAAACTGGTTCCCTCTGAGGCGACTGGGCCAGGGCACGGAAGCCTTGGCCAAAGGGCTGTGTGTGCATGTGAACAAGCATGTTCGCACCTGCGAGGGAGTCCGTGTGTTTGCGTGTGAGCACACCGACGGAGGGAGGGTGTCGGGGAGAGCGTCGAGTGAGCAAAGTGTGGGCAGGAAACATCGTGGCATGGGCACGGGACGGTCCACCATGCCGCAGAGGCTGTGGGCCAGGGATGGGTGGGTGTCCGGGCAGGGGGCACACAGGGGTGGATCAGGTGCAAAGGGCCGAGAGGAGCAGGGGAGTGGGTAGTGGAGTGAAGGGCTGAGGCCAGGCTCAGGCTAAGTATACGGCAGATACAGGGATCGCATTATGGCCCATGTAGGGGCTGGCACAGCCGCGCGCGCGGCCCCGTAATCCTGTTAGCCAGCAATCTCCATTCCGAAAGAGCTTCATTTCTTTGTGAATATTTGTAAACTAGATATCTAATGGAAAATTATAGGAAAATTATAGTGAAATTCATGACGGAGAAATCCGATTATCCCTAATTCAATTATGCCGTCCTAGCCCACACAGCACATTTCCCGTTTTTTTCCCATAAATACCGATGCCAGGGGTCCCGGTAATCAAATAAAATTGAAAATCATCTTCCCATTAAATTCAATTAGCCGCAATTTCTAAAGCCTATCAGAGATTTTAATTACTAAATTATAAAATTCTCCAATGCTAAATTGAAACCAAAAAAATTGCACATCCTTATATTTCAGAGAAAAAAAAAGGGCCAGCAAAATCCTTGGAAAAGAATGCCCTCCTTTCTGTATCCAGCTCCAAGGCGGGCTCCCCACCCAGAGGGACCTCATATCGCTGCCTACTTGCCCAGCTGGGGTCGCAGCCAGGGGCATGGGGGTGGCCTCTGCCCAGGGAGGGGCTGAGGCATATTCATTTAGCACAGGGATAAACCACACCTCCAAATCTAAGCCTCGGCTTGGCTGGCCCCTAGGGAGGACCTGCCTTTCTCGCTGGCTGCCCCAGCTCCCGAGATACTCTCTACTCTGTCCCCCCATGGAGACAGTCTAGAACTGCCACCTTCTTGGCCCACAGACAGGGCTCAGACTCAGGTTGGGGCTTGGCCTTGGAGCTCTGCGTGTTCTAGGGCAGCAGGCCAGAGGCAGCATAGGGTTCCCTCACCACGTTGCGGGGCCCCCGGATGGCCTGGGCTGGGACAGAGGTGGGAGTGGGATGGAGGCCAGTGTTGAGGGTAGACACCTATGGCGGGATGGTTCCGTGGCCCCGAGTCTCCTCCGAAGAATACCCAAGGCCCATAGGTCCTGGCAGTGTACCAGCCTCCTAGGATTGCTGGGGGTGGGCCTGGTCCCAGCCTGGCCTCTCTTCCACTTGCAGCTCATTCTCTGTTCTCCTCGCCCCCTTCTGGAAAGCGGACAGCCCAGAGCTGGCCAAGGGGCATATGCCCCAGCTCAGTGGTAGCCCTCACTTTTTGGCTGCTTCTCCTTTTAGGGAAGTGGTGGCCATAACCCCAACAATAGCCCTCCTCTCTCTCCCCCACTTACCCAGCTCTAAAGGGTGCTCTAGAAGTCAGGAGAGCCTGGGGACGTGGCATCGGTGGTGGCATAGAGTGACCCTAGGTCTGACCCCCGAGGTGGGTGGCTGGGGCGGTGGCCGAGGGGCCGGGCGGTTCCTGGGCAGTCAACAGCCGAGTTGCCAGCAGCCCAGCACCCTGGGAGCAGGGAGAAGCTTTAATTTGCCAGGCAGTCAGGAGTGCCAGCAGGGGAGGCACCCGCAAACAAAACAAAAACAAAAAAGTTAATTATCTTTGGCTTTTTCTTAATAAATATCCAAACTGGCCGGGCCGGATCCTCCGCTTTGGAGCGAGAGAGGAGAAGGAGGAAAAAACCCCAAACCAAATCCAACAGACTCATTCTCTGGTCTACCTTTCCCTTTGTGTCTCCTCCTGTATTCATCTCTTATCAGAGGCGGGATGAGTTTCAGATTAATGTCTAAATTTTGCAAGTCAAGAGTATGGCCACCAAAAAAAAAAAAAATTTTTTTTGGAAGCTTTGGGGGTGGGACAGCGGGGGTGTAAAGAGAAAGAGATGGGGGGAAGGACAGGACAGGAGCAAAGGAGAGAGTGAGAGGTGGACGGAAAGAGAGTAAGTGTGATGTGGGTGCTGAGCTTCTCGAGTTCCCCTATGGGCACCACATGGCCTAGCCTGTGGCCCCAACCCGGGCGGGACCTGTTCTGGAATGTTGTGTTGGCACTGGGTTTTAGTTACAACAATCAGCTACAGGAGATGTGGAGATTTCTCCTTTTAAAACTCTGAAACAGCCGAGGTCTCACTGGCCACTCGAGCTCCCCTGTTGCCCTTGGATCCTGTGCCAACCCTCCCTTCCAGGAGCTGGGCTGGGGAAGAGAAGGTGCTGGAGGAGGGGACGTTGGCTGTCCTTCTGCGGGGTGTGAGATTCTTCTGTATGGGCTCGCAAGGGTACCTAGGGAGAGAGATGCGTGTTGCCGCCTGGGCCTGCGTGTTTGGATGGTGCTTTTACACGCCTGAGCCTGGGCTGTTGGAAACGTGTGGCAGGGGGGAGGGGGCGGGGGCGGCCGGGGCGGCCAGGACATGGGGCAGACAGTCCCTCAAGGAGCACTGACTCTGGAGGAACCCACTACCTGGGTTCACACTCCCGCTCCCTCACTCACTGGCTGTGCCACCTTGACCAAATCACTGACCCTCTCTGAGCCTCCATTTTCTCAGCATCAAAGGGAATAATTAGTGACTGCCTCGGGCTGGGGGTCAAGGAGGAATGTGGAGTGACTGCTAATGAGTAGGGGGTTTCTTTCTGGAGTGATGGAAATATTCTAAAATTAGACAGTGATGGTGATCACACGATATTGGGAATATACTAAAAAACCACTGAATTGTACACTTGGCATGTAAATTACAGCTCAGAGAAGTGGATTATAACAAAGTGGGGATGAAATGGGGGTGAAGAACAATAGCACTGCAGAGAGTGGGGGTAGAGGGCACAGCATGTAGCCTGGCACAGAGTAAGCACTCAGTAAGGACGGGTGAGCAGAGATGAACATGGACCTGGCCGGACGGGTTGGCATCCTGGACCCTGGGCTGGGTGCCCAAAGACGTCTACCTGGGTCCCCAGCACTGGTCCAGCAGGTCGTTAAGCAAGCTGAGCCACCCCCCCCCCCACATGGATGGGATCCCGGGTGGCTGTTCCCTGGCAGGGATGGGAGAGGGCATGGCCCTCCTCCTGCCTCTCTGCCCAGGTCCCTGGAGAGGAGGCTGCCCACCGTGGCAGGCAGACTCTGCCGTTCACTTTCCTCGTCTCGCAGAGCACTCATATTTTCCATGTGCAGCAGACCGTGAATTCACCTTCATACTAGTTACAGGGTTATTTAGCTTCTCCTGACACTGACAATCACCAAACTTTAATTCGCTGCTTGGCTTCTCCCTGCTGTGCCCTCTGCCCACCCCCAAAATCCCTGGGAGAGGGTGGGAAGGATCTAGTCCGGCCCCCTGTTGCCAAAGCCTGCCCTTCCGAGTGATGGAGTGACAGCAGGAGGGGGGTGCTCAGAAGAAGATGATGGGCAGAGAGTGGGGGCGGAGAGTAGGGGGAAACAGTGCGGGAGAGAGGAAGTACCACCAGGGCTAAGGGGAGCTTCTGTCCCGCTCCTCCGGCCTGACACTAATGTATTCAACCCGGCATCCATCCTGTTGTGAATGAAGATTCGGCTGACGAGGCTTTGGGTCTGAGGGCTGAGAGTCCCAGCCAGGACCTCCAAGGCCAGGGCTCACTGAGCTCCCAGGACCGGGCAGCTGGCATGGACTGGCTCCTTTGCCTGATCGCTGGATGAGGAGGTGCCCGCCTGGAAACCCATGAGGGAGCCCGTTTTTACTAACCTGAGAAGCCAGCTTTCATTTTCCCCTACCTCCTGCATGTCAGGTCCTCCATGAGGCTAAGCCTGCCTGCCTTGCAGAAGCTTCTCTCTGGCTTACTGCTCCGCTACCCGGATCCCCTCTCTCAGCCTCCCGAAGTGGTCACCAGCATCTTTCCCCAAAGCCCCCGAGGCAAGCGAAGGAGTGCCGGTTTGATCTGAGAACCCTTGGTGGAACCAGGGGATTCTCTTATTCCCCAAATCCAAGCTGGTCCCATCAGCCACTCATTAGTCAGAGTCCCAGGAGCAGAGAGCCAAGCGGAGAGGATTCTCCAAGACCAGAGGCCTGGGGAAGGACCTGGGTGGGAGGCTCTGAGGAGAAGGAAAGGCACAGCAGGGGCAGAGCCAGGAGGAGGGGAGGTACAGGGAGATCCCTGGGGGGTGGGGGGAACCAGGCTGTGTTTGCTTCCACCCAGCCTCATTTCGCCGCCCCACCCCTGCCCGTGGGGGAAGTGGCCATGGTGGCCGGGGCAAGAGAGATGTCACGGGGCCAATGGCAGAGAAGGGAGAAGGAGCTTGTTGACTGTAAACTGTCCATTATGGCTCAGATTATAAGCATATTGCGCAGGGCTCTCTGCACGATGCCGAGGAATCCAATACGCTGAAAGGTTAATGCAATCAATTAGGGTGACAAGGAAGTAAAGTAAAGCCTTCGGAGTAGATGAAAAGGAGAGAGAGAGAGAGAGCATGCGCGCGCTGTGGAGTTGGGGGTGACAGGGTGACAGTGTGGGTGGTGGGAAAGCCAGGAGGAAGAGAAACTAGTGGGATGCTGAGAGGGGGAAAGAGATGGACAAAAGGCCGGGAGCCCAATGAAAGGGCAGTAAGAGAGCCGGCAGCAGAAGTAGCAAGAGTGGGCAGCCAGTGGACAAGCTCTGGCCTCAGACCTCCGACTGCCACCCAGCTTCACCTTCCCTCCCCCTCCCCCGGCCCCTTCTCCACCAGCTGCTCTCCTAGGGCTTGGAGCCAGGCTCCCAGAGCAGCTCACAGCACCAGTAACATGTCAGAGCAGCCTTGGTCCCTGCCCCTGTATGCAACAAGGGCCCACCACACAACTTCCGGGGCCTTCTCAAATGGAACTATGGCCTAGTTGCCACCTTCCCCAGAATGGACCCAGGTTCAAATGCAGACTCTCCCCTTGGCCTGCTTCACTCCCAGCAACACCCATGAACACAACCTTCATGGCTCTCCCCTGAGTACCTAGTTCCTCCTTGAAGAGCCTGGGAAGCAAAGAACATGGCGCAGGCTGTCCTTTCACAGAGAGAAAGACAGGTGCTAGGAAAACTTGTGTGGTTTCCCAGATCCTGCCGCAGCGGAGGACCCTGCAGGGGAGGGCACAGAGGACCCTGCACTGACCTGGGAACCCCAATGCCACTCAGCCTGCCACCCATGGGGCATTTCTTTCCAGGGCACCCACTGGAGTAAGGAGACTCATCTTCCCCAAGAAGTCAGCCTCACAAGTCCTTGGGCAGGGGTGGGGAACCCCTGAGAACCTGCCCAGGGATGGTTAGGGCTCTGGGAGGTGAAAAGCTATGAGGGAAGGAGGGAATGTGAGCTCTTCCTACCCGCCAGGCCCCAGGCCAAACACCTTTGACCATATGAACTCACTCATCCCCATAATTTTGTCTGCAAAAGTAGTTGTTTTGGGGGGTGCCTGGGTGGCTCTATAGGTTAAGCATCTGAGTCTCGGTTTCAGTTCAGGTCATCCTCTTAGTGTCCTGAGATCCAGCACCGCATAAGGCTCTGTGCTGAGTGGGGAGTCTGCCTGAGGTTCTCTCCCTCTCCCTCTGCCCCTCCCCACCACCACAGGCACACTCTCTCAAATAAATAAACAAATCTAAAAAAAAAAAAAAAGTAGTTATTCTGCTCACTTTACAGAAGAGGAAACTGGATGTGAGAGCTTAGTAAAGGCTGAAGGCTATGCTGGGCTCCTGGAATGGGATGCCAAGCTCTCAGGAAATGATGGGTGGGACTGAGCAGAGGACGAGGCCCTGAGGAGGGCAGAGAGATGGAGGATGGCCCCTAACAGACCAGGTCTGCCAAGTAGCCCGCAGCCCCCAGGATGGGCTCCCACACCACTGCTGGAACCCCCTGGAGCAATCCCATGGAAGACAAGAGCACAGGGCAGATGACAGGCAATACTGTGGACATACTTAGCGCCAGGAAACTCTACACTTAAAAATGGTTACAGTGGTAATTTTCACTTTAGGTATATTTTGCCAGTTTAAAAAAACAAAAGAGCAGAGGTCAGGAGACGGCAATCTTTTCCTATAAAGGCTTAGAAAGTAAGTATTCACGCTTTGGGGGCCAAATGTTCTCTGCTGTAGCTGCTCAGCTCTGCCGCTATACAGTCAGCTGCAGCCCCGACCAATATGCAAATGAGTGGGCGTGGCTATGTGCCAATAAAACTTTATTTACAAAAACAGGCAGTGGGCCTCCAGACAACAGAAGCACCTAGGGCTGATTTTCAGGATGCAGGATGCTGTCCCGCTGCCTGGGGACAGGAGTATCCAATCTGGACCTTGCCTAGAGTGGAGGGAAGGGCTGGGCAGAGGCCTCAGGTGGAAGTCAGGCTCTCATGGTCAGCAGGGGATAGATTAAAAGAAGGGAAAGAACAGGGGCTGACAGGGGGAAACCCATGTCCCCGAACCGGGCCTGGCACCTCGCCTGCCAAGAAGCCCTTCACTTGGCTTCAGATCCTCGTGGATGATACACAGGGGCAGGCTTTGGTGACTTGGAGCTCTCCACATTCTAGGAGTCTCGACACCACAAAAGAGGCATTACGTTGCGGCAAAGAAGGGATGGGAGTGGGCAGCGGTGGGCCAGGCTGGCCAGAGGGGACGCCAGGGGAGAGGAAGGCGAGGAGAGAGGCCCGGGGAGTAGGGCTGTAACCAGGGTGGAGCTGGTGGCAAAGGGAGGAATCTACGGGCCCCAGCGAGAGCGCAGGGCGCGGGCCGGGCCTGCCCTACACCGGCCGCCTCTGATCACGTTTTCAGGGCCACTGCCCGCAGGCACAGACAATGCTGGGGGAGCCTTTGAAGTCCGAAAGGGATGCCGCGGTGGGAGCCGCACGAATCTCCTCCCTTCCCCCCATCCTCCTGGGGGAGGGGGCCAGCAGGACAAAACCGGAGCCGGTCACAGCCAGGCCCGAAATGCGGGAGACAAAGGGAAAACAAACAGGTTTGGAGCCAGGCGCACGGTGCCCTGTCTGTCCCCTGCCCCGCCGAGCCAGGATGATGGATGGCTGCAGCCAGCCAGCTCGCCCGCCGGGCGGGTCCCGCTATTTACATAACACTGGCGTTCCACCGGTCACCTCTGACACCGCGCTGCCTGGGGCCGAGGCCCGGTGGCCCCCGAGGTTCCTCGAGCCACTGGCGAGGTGGGGGGAGGGACTGAGACAGCCTGTGAAGGGGTCTCAGAGCCAGATGGGGGGGGGGGGGGGGGGGGGGGGGGGCCCGGGTCTGGGAAGGGCAGGTCAGCAGCCTGATCTGGGCTCAGGATCTAGGGCTTCCTCCCCACCAGCCACTCGGAGAGGGGAGGAGGACACCAGGGACCTGCAGCTCCAAGGAGAGAGGCAGGGCTGGAGTTCTAGGGCTTTCAAGTCCACGAGGCTCCCCAAGAGCTAGAAGCAGAGCTTCCAGAGATAGCCGGCCACAGTGGGCAGACGGCACTGTGCAGAACCGGCCTGGTACCGATGGGCGGCCGAATCCCGGCACCAGGGTTGCCTCTGCCCCACACCACCTCGAACACATGCCATGTCCACAGTCCACTACCCACTTGCCCCTGGCCCATTTCCAGCCTAAGAGCCAATCTGACACGTTCCTCATGGGCCATCGTTTCTGGCCAGGTTCAAATGGACAGTGTGGCTCCAATCCTGTCTCCATCTTCCCGGTCCCCCCTGGTGCCCCACATGCCTGGACCCAGCCCTGAGTGACGCCAGCACCAGGTCTCCGGTGCAGGCGGGAGGACAGCATAACAGGGAGGGGTCTTGGCCTTACCTCGCAGCGGGTCCTAGAGGCTCCTCTTTAACAGTAGGGACGTCACTTCATCCTGGGGAGGGAGAGAGAAAAGCCCGGTTAGTCTTTCAAGGCAGGATGCCCACAGCTCCCTAGGACGTGCCTCCCATCCTGCTGTGTGCCCAAGGACTCCCTGACACTATGGGCCAAGGGGCTGATACTCCAGGACTGGCGAAGGGGGTCAAAAATGGATTTGAGCTCATTTAAGTATATTCCAACCAAAATTTGAAAAAGTTCAGAAAGCAGTGGGAGCTGATGCCAGGGGAAATAGGGTCCTCGGGACACACCCCTAACCAAAGAGAGAACAGTCACACCCTACTGCACACATGTCTGTGGAGGCAGAGACAGAAGTCTGTTGGTGGCCGGGGAGTGGGGTACAGTGGCTAAACCAAGGGGCCTGGGATGGCAGAACACAGCAGCACCCATTCCTTCACTCTCTTCCCCAGCCCCTGGGGATAAAAATGGCACATGCCAAGCTGTCCACTACTGTAAGTAAGAGACAGAGGGCAAAGATGGACCAGGGGCCACATCACCAAGAAGCCTCACCTCCCAGGAATAGGCTATAACAGTACTTTCTAGGGGCGCCTGGGTGGCTCAGTGGGTTAAAGCCTCTGCCTTCGGCTCAGGTCATGATCCCAGGTTCTGGGATCGAGCCCCGCATCTGGGCTCTCTGCTCAGCCGGAAGCCTGCTTCCTCCTCTCTCTCTGCCTGCCTCTCTGCCTGCTTGTGATCTCTGTCTGTCAAATAAATAAATAAAATCTTAAAAAAAAAAAAAAAGATTAAAAACAAAAAAGCAGTATTTTCTAACCTTGAGGTCCTACCAAGGAGATGAATCCACCCACGCCAGGGGCCCACGCTAGGGGCCCATGTAAGGAAAGGGACACGGTCCAACAACAGAGAGGATCTTTAGCCAACATATAACTCAGCCCAGCTTGCCAGGCTCAGACCCTCCTGCCCAGAGCTTGAGTTTGGGAAGACAGACTCCTGATGTGGATAAAAAACCCAAGGAGTCCTTGGTCCCCAACCCCAACTCCCACCCCCCACCCTCTTGCCCCGAGGCCTCAGAACCCTACCCCTACTGGGGAAGACTTTTCTGTTTATTACGTTTTTTCCTCCCCACTCCCTCACTTGTGGCTTATCAATGATGCAAGAGGAATAACCCCGATTTCCTTAGGCTGTGTAATCCCCAAATCAGATTGGGGGGATTGCAAGAGGTGAGGTGACCTTGTACAGGGCTCCCGGAATGCCACGCAGTCCTGCTACCCGCCCGCTCTCTCCCAGGACATATTTAGACTGATAATGTTAATCGTACTTGACAAGTCCTCCTGAGGAGGGCTGGGTCTTCTGCCAGCGTTGGGCAGGCTGCCCCCCTCCCCCGGGGGGGGCCTCCTAGGCCCACCTGACCCAGAGGGTGAGAGGCTGCGGGTCCGGCAGAGGGCTGGACCGACTGACATAGGGGGCAGTAGAGAGGAAGGGGGAGGCTCTGAGGTAGGAGAGTAGAAAGAGCAAGAGGCCAGAGACGGGAGCCGGGGGTCACGGGGGACACGGAGGCCTAGCAGGGCGGGGCCACAGGGTAGGGGCTGGAGAGCTGGGCCTGGGCGGAGAGACTCTGGGCAGACCTGGCTGTCAGAACCCGGCCACGCGTCCATCCCACACTTGCTGCCTGAGATTTCTCCGGGTGCCCTGGCCAGCCTCCCTTGAACCCCCAAAGCCCCCCAACCCCATAACTCCAGTATCTCCCTTCCACCACCTTTTTCTCCCCTCCCATCCTCCCCTGCAACTGTGCATTTATTAATTCATGAGGCACTAATTAGTTCTTTGTTTAATTTTGTGTTAAACAGACTGACCGGAATGATAACGACTTGCAGCACGGTGTTGCCGTCCCCAACCGCCCCTGTTTTCTGACAACAAGGGAGCGAGGGAGGCCGGAGCTCTGAACCCAAATCCCTCAGCAGTTGCACTTCATTAAGTCAAAATGTGACAAGAAGCTTAGAGAGCAACTTGCAGATCCGATCGCACACAACAATCACAGGAAACTTTGCGGGAGTTGGCCCGGCGGGGGGTGGGGGGGGGGGGGAGGAGGAAGGGGGAGGGGCAGGGATGCTGACCAGAGGTGGCGCCTCTCACACGGGCCCTGGGGCAGGTGGCCTGGCAGACAGGAGCAGCGGGGCAGCTGGGTGTGTTTCGGAACCCCAGGGGGAGCCTGAGAAGTTCAACTTCTCTCTTTTCTTCCTCCCCCTACCCCCTCTGCTCCCAGGCATCTTCTCCTGTCTCTCTCTGCACCCCCACTGTCCCTGACGTCTGGTCTGGCCTGTGTGAGCTAGTGGCTGGGCACACTCAGGGCCCCGCAGAGGACCAGAAGAGCTGCGGGGCTCAGGAAGGGCTTCTGCAAGGCCAGGGAAAAGACACAGAGTGGGAAAACACAGAGGAGAGCAGGAATCCCTCCGTCTGACCAAGAAAGAAAAGTAATGTGTGCTCAGAGATCATGGCCCACGCATTTCTCCTCTGCCAGCTGTCCACCCACTGCCCCTCTGGCCCATCCACCCATCCGATGGTCTTTCTCTTAAGTACTCCAACCAGAGAACGGAGGACTGAAAGGTTGCATTCTGTGTCGAGGTGCCCAGCAAATCAGATACAGAACCAGGTCCTGGAGCTTCCAGATGGAGGCAGGCAGCTGAGCTAACCAGGCCAATAGCCGGAAGACTGGCTCCCTCCTGTCCATGTGAAAAAGCAGAAGCCTGGCCCCAGACGTGTCAAGCCGCTAACCCCACTGGCCCGCGGCCTGAGTGAGGATGGGTGGGAGCACAGTCAAGGCAGCTCCACCCCAGTCTGAAGGCAGGGCCCCTGCCCTCCCTTTATACCTGGCCCTAATTTCCGCAGATGTGGACGACACCATCTGTGAATGAGAACACGGGAGGGGTGTGAGGAGGAGGAGGAGGAGAACAGAAGCGCCCAGAGAAAGTTGCCAGTTATGTGCCTCGTGTGCCAAGAGTCCATTGCCTTCTTCCCATTGGCCACCGCGCGCCAGGTGTGGCCCGGCCCTGGCTGGGAGAGCTGTCCTTCCGGAGCCCGGCCGGCCCACGGGCCCCCCAGCTCAGCCTGGCCAGTGCTGGAGGGCGGTGGTCTCTCCCCGAGCCTGGCAGCCCCGGGCTGGCTTCTGTTAATTTGCTGTCAGGCTGCCTAAGCAAACCAATTAAAACTAATCATTAATTATAAAAGAGAGTGAGGAGAGTGGAAGAGAGAGGAGAAGGTGAACATCTGAGGTGGGAAGGAGGAGGAGGGAAATGGGAAGGAGAGGGGAGACCCCGAGGGCCAGCGGGGAGCTCTGGCGGGTGGGTGGGGGGTGGCCTGGGAGGGCGGGACGCTAGAGACTCCTCCGGGCGGCCCAAGGAGTGCTGGGGTGGATGGAGGCCTGGATGGAGCCCAGAGCTATGGAGAGGGGCTGCCTGCGGTGAGGGGGCGGAGGGACAGGCCAGGAGAGGAGGGAAGGGGCAGAGGGAAGGGTGAGGAAGCTGCTGTGCCCAGCATGCCGGGACCTGAGGAGGCCTCACCCAGCTGTAGTCCCCTCTGGCTGGAGCCACCGACTATCCTGGACTTGGCTTCGGAGTGTCTCCCCCACAGCTCCCCAGCCCCGTATGTATGAGGCTCGGCTGATTATGCAGCCCCGGGCCAGGCTCCTCGGCCCTGCTGCCCCTACCTGCTTCCCCAACCCTCTCAGGCCATGGCGGCTCGGGGCAGCTGTCGGCCGCCCATCCACCCCCCAGTGCCGTCCCCTGCCCCCTCCCCCATCCTCACACACCCTCTCCGCGGCCCTTTCACAGGAGCTGAGGCCATGTCAGCCGGCAGCTTGAGGAGGGGGGCAGCACAGACAAGGGGCAGTGTCATGGAAACGCGCACTTTCCCCGAGAAATATTCTGTTTGGCCTCCTTCCTGCATTGAGGAGCTGTCAGGAGCCTGAGTGAGAGCCACACCACCCCGGGACCAGGCGTGACAAAACCTATTTTCTGCCTCAAATTTGATTGATTAAAAAACTTTTTAGGAAAACCATGTTAAAAGAGTGAAAGAGGGAGAGAGAGAGAGAGAGAGGGAAAGAGAGGGAGGGAGGCAGGGAAGAATAGAGGGGGAAGAGAGAAAGAATGGAAAGTTCTGCCAGGGAGAGAAAGGCTGCAGGCAGGCAGGGGCTGAGCAGTTACCCTGGCAAACAGGCCAGGGGATGTGGGTCAGTGGGACAGCCGCAGTGTAACCAAGCAAAACAGAAAGGTCAAAGGAAGCCTGAAACTTTTACACAGTGGTTAGCACGACAAAGAGGGGTCCAAGGGCTCTGCACAATCCAGCAGGTGCCTGTCCCCTCTTAGGGAAAGGGACCTAACACCCCAAGGCAGGCAGAGGGTGGGCCGCCCAACACCAGGAGTCTGAGCAGGTCTCTAGATGGATTCTGGGGGTGGGGTGAGTGGGGAACTGGTTTCCAAACACAGTCTGGGCTGAAATTTGGCCAGAATCCTGAAAAATCTGTACAGGGTCAACAGGGAGAGAGGGTCCAGTTGTTTGGGGGCAGGAAAGGGGTTTTCCCACCTTGTTCTGTCAAGTCTTGGCTCAAGAAATACGTCTAATAAATACATAAATGAAAAGTAGGGAAGTACTCAGCTGACTCCCACCAGCCCTGGGGCCTCTCGCTCACCCTCTCTGCCTTAAACATTCCCTGCCCAGGCCTTGGTCCCTTTGCTAGGTGCTGCCCTGAAAGGTCCCAATTCCTGGCTTGCCCTCTCTCTTCTTCCTGTCTCAGAAACTGAGGCCAGCCCGGCTGGGGTTCAGCCTGTGATAGGAGGCCCCTGCCTTACACTCTCAGGCTTCCAGAAGAGGAGCCAGCCTCGGGGCGCCTGGGTGGCTCAGTGGGTTAGGGCCTCTGCCTTCCGCTCAGGTCATGATCCCAGGGTCCCGGGATCAACCCCCACACTGGGTTCTCCGCTCAGCAGGGAGCCTGCTTCCCCCACCCCCTCTCTCTGCCTGCCTCTCTGCCTACTTGTGATCTCTGTCAAATATATAAAATTAGGAAAAAACAAAAAAGAAGAGGAGCCAGCCTCCCCACCTCTCCCGAGACCCCATGAGAGGAAGAAACTCTTCCATTTCCCAGAGATCCTGCCTGATCATTGAAGGCAGAAGTGCCTGAGGTCTTCCTGGTGGGGCCCATCCTCTCCCTACTCTGAGGGAGCCAGGTCGGCAGCGGGGTTTGCACGCGCTTCCCCATCCGAGAGCTTGAAGGTCAAGGCGAGGAGTCATTCTGGCCAGACCATCAGCAAGAAAGTCTCCTGGGAGGAGTGCTCGGCCATGTCCAATCCAGTCAGAGCTCAATGAGTGTAAGGCAGTGCCTCTTTGGAAAGACGGTCACATTCTGCCACACAGATGCACAGAAAGACAACACCTGCTCTGGGCATCGCCCAGCCCCTCCACCAAGTGAACTGACCCTAGGTCTCTCTCCGTCCTCTGCTCTGCAGCGGTCTTAGACATTCAGGGAGTGCATATGGTATGCACGGGGTGCGGTGCTAGGCACAAGGAAGAAAAAATGTCCTGCACGTGAGAGCGAGAGCAGAGTCAGGGTGGAGGATCTTGCCTCTGTCACTTAGAACCACGGGATCTGGCAGGCCAGCCTGCTTAACCTTTTCCAGGCCTCAGCTCCTTTAATGAAAAGTAGGAGCAGAAGTGCCCACCTCAAAGGCAGTTGGATCACTGAGTCTCCCCTGTGTATCCACCACACGCTGGATATGGTCCTAGGCCTAGAGAACTGTGGAAAACCAAAGACAGTCCTCACGGAGCTTCTGTGCTCACGGCTGTGGCCAATATTTGCTGAAATAACGCGCCGCACTCTGGTCCCACACATGGGGAGTGCTCAAGCTACGTTCCCTGTTCCTACCTTTCAGGGTCCCCGCCTTGAAGAAGCTGGAGGGAGATGCAGGTATAAGCCCAAAAGAATGGAAAATGGACCCAAGTAAACTTGGACACAGACACTCACAGATGCTCTCCTCACAAGAGCCTGAAGGCAAACAACAGCCCAAAGGTGCACCAGCGGATGACGGGATGAACAAGGTGGGGAGGAACCACGCTGTGGAATATTAGGCAGCTGTAGAAAGGAATGGGATTCTCAGATACACTCCAGCGTGGCCGTGCCTCGAGAACGTGCTAAGTGAGAGAAGCCAGACGTAGAGGGCATGGATTGTCCCACTGCGTGCACGTGGAATATCCAGAGCTGGCAAATCCATGGGGACAGAGGGCAGGTGAGGGGTTGGCAGGGGTAGGGCGAAGGGGGACTGGGGAGTGGCCGCTAACGGGCATGGAGTCTGTCTGGGGTGATGACCAATTCCTGGAACTGGATGCTGGCGAGGGTTGCACGACACCGTGAAGGTGCTTAATGCTACTGAATCATACGGTTTAAAATAGTGACGACGGTAAATTTTAGGGGACGTCCCTTTTGCCCCAATGCGGTGAAATAAGAAAGCCAAAGAAACGGCGGCAGAAGCAGTCCTGGCAGCTTGAGGAAGGAGAAAGATGGCCCCTGTGTGGCAGCTCAGCCTGGGTGTTACAAGGTCAATTTTGTCACAACTCAGATGGTCCTTTATCCTCGAGAATGGCGGGCGCCCCTGCCCAGGGACTTCCTAGGCGGTTTGTGACTGCCAAGGGGAGAAAAGCCGAAGGTGGCTCCAGGGGTGGACCTCCCGGCGGCCTAAGTCACTCGAGAGCCCAGGATTCTGTATCCTGGATGCTCTGGTTCCCCAAGAACACGCGTGCGTCCCGTCTGGTGAGCGGAGCCCCACGCACATGGCCCTGGCCAGCCGTCTCTGCCAGGCTGTCCCGAAGACTTCCGCTGCTGCTCAGACGTTTGGTGCCACACGACACGCTGCCCTCTGGGTGGGGAAGAAGAGTCTGGATCAAGGGCTTCCCCACCCACAGGGCTAAGGGCCCCCCCACCAAAGGATGAGGTTCCACCTGGCAGGGAAAGCCTGGGACACCCGGAGCGCCAGGCCCTGGGGGCGGCCCCCCGAGCCCTCTCCCCGCCCTCCTGCCCGCATCCTGAATGCGTGTGCGCACGGAAACCCCTGCCTTGGCCCGGGAACTGTCAGGAGATCAACAAACAAAAGCTGCTTCTTGACAGGGAGTCATTTATATTTTAGCTTCGTTCCATTATCCTAACGAATCCTTCATCAGCAGATGCAATATTAACAGCAGAAAATCAGCTCATTACATCCGGGGGGAGTTCATCAAGACGGCAATCATGTATGCAGCTCCCCAAGCCTGCGAGCGGCCAGTGTGGCTGTTATTTATTTATTTTGTTAGTTATTTATTTAATTTTGGGGGTTCTTTCCACATAATTGCGCCGCATCTCAGATCTTTAATAAATAATTTGTAGGTCCTGAACTGCAGACGGCTTTGCTCTCTGCCATGAGAGCCTGCATTAGCCAAAATATTTACCAATATTTAGAAGTCATTAGAATGGGGAGGGAAGTGAGGAGGGGTCCTCTGTTCTTCCACAAACAGCCTGGTTTGGGGCCAAAGTGCTCTGCCCTCACTCCGGTCCTCTGACCCCATCTCCTGGTCTGAGAGGAACAGTTCTGAATGGGATACTGGTGCAGGGCAGGCCCACGTCACTTGCTTGGGCTCACTTGGATTGAGTAGGGGGTTTCCTGGGAGCTCTTAGACACACGGGGCACAGAGGTACTGCGGGCTGCTCACGGCTGATGGGGCCGGCTGCTGGACGGGCCCTCCTGGGTGCAGGGGTGGGCACCTCGACGTGGCAAGCTGCAGCATCCTGCAGGAACGGCACTCCCTGGGGCCGCCCAGCACTGGGGAGCTCAGCGAGGGAAGCCTGACCCCTTCCTCTCAGCTTTCCCAAGGCTATGACTTCAACATCAAAGGACAGGGAAGTTCAGTGGCTCCAGAAGGCAGACTTGTCCCATTTTACAGATGAGGAAACTGAGGTTCAACCAACTTAATTAAGCACTCTCCCCAAGGCGGCACCACTAGGCAGAGGCCTAGAACCAGGGTTTAGACCCAGAAGGGGCTCTGCTACACCTCCATTGTTCCCGCTGGGCCCGAGGCTTCCAACGACATAGCCCGGCCTCCTGAAGGCTCCTGGCTCCAGCCCACAGGGCTGAGGTGGCCACTGGGCCTGACGGGCACCCCCGCCGCCGCCACCCCTGGGCTGGCCATGCTTTCACAGGTTTTTCCCAGCGGGGGCTGGATTTCTGCCCAGCCAGGAATGTGCTCCCGGGATGTCAATTCTAATCTCCCCAGCGCTCTGACAGAATTAAGCTTCAGTTTGTCCGACAACATCCCAAAGTTTCAGAAATCCAGGGCAGACTCTCTAATCAGGCTGGAGGACAAAGGTCTGGCCTGACCCTGTCACTTCCGTTTACTCTTCCTGTCTGTCTACCGGCTACGGCCTTCCCATAGCTTCCTCCACCCTCTGCCCTTCCCTGTCCAGCTCAGCTCCCCCCTCTTCTCCAAGCTCCCCTGTTTCTCCGCCCAGCATTTCCCCTCTCCTGGCAGTCAGGCTAACCCTGGGGCTCCACTATCTGAAGCACTCAGCCTCGTTGGCCTCACCTTGGCCAGGTGACCTCCGGGCCACTGCCTCTAGAGAGCACACAGGCACGGCCCCTCCTCTGCTCCAGGCGAAGGGTGCTTAGGGCAGAGCTGTTCTCAAACTCTGCCTCCCCTTGCCTTGGGTCAGCCTGACTTTGGGTTCCCCGCAACTGCTCCTGAAGGATCTTCTGGCCTCAGCCAGCCTTTACCCAGTTAGGAGGGCCCTGGGAAGCCTTGGCTCTTTAGCCATGTTTGGGGACAGCTATGTGGGCAGAGATGTCCCCACCTCGACCAACCCCTTGAGGCACCAAGAGGGACACTGGGTAGAGAAAAGGGGCTGCGGCAGCCCTGGACCTGGGATAGGCAGGGCCTGTGGGGACGACCCCGAGCCCTCAGCTCTGCCAGGCCATGGCACCACCAGGAAAGGGTGAGGGGCCCAGCAGCTGGGGAGCTGCGCTAGCTGGGCGGAGGACAGTCCCCAGGAAGCCGCAGAAACAGAGGTGCCTCCTTTTCTACCACACACAGCACCCAACTCACTCCTCTTCCATGTGGCTCTCATCTGGACCCAGAGAGGTGGTACCTGCCTCTGTTTCTGGAAGAAGTCGGAATAGGCACATCTTTCAGAGAACAAACAAAGAGGCATCCCATGGACCGCGGCTTACATTCTGTCTGCTCACGTCGAAAGGTGCACATGGAGCTGAGGGCAAAGGGAGGGCAGGGGGCAGTCAAAAGGAACACGGGGCGCTGTTGCCCTTGAACCAGATCAGGGAGGGGCTCCCCGAGAGAAAGTGGCAAGAAGAAACATACGGGGTGCGGAGAGAAGGCTTGAGGAGGAAGAGATCGAAGTGGAAATGTCGTTCTGTCCTTCTGCTGACCCTGCAGAAGTACAGAAATCTAGAGTGGCCAGGAGAGGGGCTCCCCCAGAGCCACCCAACTGGCAGAGAGCTTGGAAAGTCCTGGAATGTTGCAGTAGGTGGGGCCTGCCAAAGCACCTCCAGCTTCCTCCTGTGACCTGGGCAGAGACTTGACCCTGGGCAGGGGCCCCCCCCTCCCCTGCTTCCTCGGCCACACTTTGCTTTACGGAGGGACGGACCCCCTTTCCAGAGTTGCAACTCACCATGCCTGAGGGTCTCTCCTGCGTTCTGCCTTCACCAGCTCAGCTCAGAGGATTCACCTAGAGACTGAGGTGGGCTGGGATGGCAGAGGGACAGGAGGAACAGAAAAGCAGCCAAGGAGAACGAAAGGTCTCTTTCACCAGCCCTTTCCCCGGAAGAATGAAGATGTTTCTTGCACTTTTGCTGAAAACCAGAAAAATCTACAAAGGCCCCCAGTGGAGAATGGAAGAACACCTGCCTGTTAGCACTTTCTAGAAAGCCCCTGCACTTCCCACTGCTCCCATCAGCACTCCCACCTCTTGCAGCTCCACAACCCCCCGAACTTCCAAGTTGGCTTCTCTGCCCTTCCGCCTGCCTTGCCTTCTCTCCCTCACTGTGCTGGGTGTTGGTGAGATGTTGGGTTTTTTCTTTTTTGCAATTTATCAGCAGATTGTGTGGAGCTGAGTGGTGTGAGCCTCACCCTGCTAAATAAAGCTTTGGTATTTCTGATAAAGCCATCAAATTCCTTATCACACTGACACAAAGTGCATTTAAAGAGACAGACACCCTGTCCCTCCCGCCCCACCGGCCCCTGCCCCCTCCATTCAGTTCAGATTTCCAGCTGCTCTGGCTCTTCTGGACCAGACACCTAATACAGCTTCTGAGGATGTGGAGGGGGGTCAGGGGGAGAGGGCACAGGGTGGAAGCCAAGGGGCCAGCTGCCCTCTCCGACTCCCAAGCACCCACCCATGTCAGAGCGACCGGCACCCAGACCAGGGACCCGGGTCCGCAGGGAGTGGCATGTACTTCCTGCCCCAACTCTGGAAGCAGAAGGAAGCTATCAATAGAAACGTCCTACAACAGGGGACGTCCTCATAAACAGAACAATCCTGTGTTAGGACAACAGCCGGCAGCTGGAGGAAGAGGTCCCGATGAGCTGCTGGACCAGCAAGGCTGCTCAGCTGATGTGAACATGTCCGGTCACCGTGGCCACAGCAGTACCAAAGGGGGTGCCCTGGCCGTGGCGCTGCCCAAGATGGGGTGCCCTGGGAGTAACAAACTGGGGATCCCCGGCCACAGCAGTACCAAAGTGGGGTGCCCTGGCACTGCCCAATATGGGGTGCCCCGGGAGTACCACGGTGGGGTGCCTTGGCCACGGCACTGCCAAAAGGGGGTGCCCAGGCCATGGTAGTGACAAAGGGGAGTGCCCCAGCTATGGCAGTGCCAAAGTGGTGTAAAAGGAAGACCAAGAGGGGCCATTGGACCCCACTTAATACGCGGCTGACCAGCGTTCACATCAGGCTTGACTCCTCCTACTGCCCCATGAGGTGGGGGACAGATGAGGAAACTGAGGCTGGCCCAAGGTCACAGAGCCAGTGGCAGGCCCCAGCAGGGACTCCAGCCCAGGCTGGCCAACAGCTCTGTGGAGTGAAAGACACTCTTCCCCTAATTGATTTGCCAAGCTCTTGTCTACCTCCTCGTTTATGATCCCACAAACACAGGCCTTCCTGTGTCCCACGGCCCCCTCCCACTTCCCCAGCCCTAGCTCAGCAGCCCAGGCCCTGCGCCCACACACAGACTGTTGGTTGAGGAATCAAATTTATTATTTTTAATTATTTTGATTTATCAAAGCAGCAGCTACAATCATATTAAACCAACTTGGCTTCTTGGCATTTAACAGATATGCTGCTGCAGGACTCCCCCAGACTCCATAAAACACCCAACCTGTCCGCGGGCTCCTCAAGGAGGGCACCCAATGCCCCTTCTCCAAGAACCCCAAATTTGAGGACCACGAGATACCCCCACCTGCCCTCTCGGAAGCACATGCTGACAAAGTTGCTGATGACCAGAGAGGAAAAGGAACAAGCTGGGCAAAGCTGCCAGGTCCTTTGGGAAATGATCACTTCCATTCCAAAGTCCTGACCTCCTGGGCAGTGGGCAGTAGACCCAAGCACCTGCCCCCTTAGCTGGCATGTGTGGGGGTCTGTCTTATCCCAGGCCTGTGTCTGGGCCCTCAACAGAGATGAGCCAGATTACTCTTTGGGAGGAATGACTGCCCCCTTTTTGCAAGGGAAGAAGTCCTGCCCAAGGTACACAGCTCATAAAAATAACCAGGCCAGTATCCGGGCTGATTCATTTTGAATGAAAAGCCCTGGTTCTTTCTACCATACCTCCCTGCCTTCCCCCCAGACCCGGGAGCAGTGTTCCTGCCCAAGACTGTGGTTAGTGGACGAAGACGGCGAAAGCAAAAAAACCCTGAAGTTCAAGGTGATGGCCCAAGGCTGCACATGCCAAACATTGAAAATCTGGGTGCTTGGGAGAAGGGGTCCCTAGAAGCAGCACTGTGGGGCAGACGATACCAACCCAACAGCCTTCCACGGGATGCTGGGGCCCACCGAAGGGCATAAGGAGAAGCTGGCCTGCTTTTCGGGTGGGGTGGGTGGAGTTCTGCAGGTGAGGCTTCTCAGCTCAGCTGGCCATGCCCTCAGGGCCAGCCCAATCCCTAGGGAGCCCAGGAGCCCAGGGCCCTGCATGGCAAGGACCAGCAGGGTGTGGGAACAGGCGAAGTGGGCACTTTGTAGTTCTAAGCAAAACCACACACCAGGAGCGTGGGTGTGCCTGGAACAGCCCCCTCTGGTTCAGGGGCCCACAGAACCCCCAGGAGTCAGCCCCCTGCAAGTCTTGTGAACACAGGCTGGGCTCTCTCGGTGGGGTGAGAGGAGGCAGCAGTGCTGAGACAGAGTCTCAACCCACGTCCTCTGATTTCATATGTGGAAATTATAGTCAGCTGCCACCCAACCAGGATCCAGACCCCACTGGTCCCCACAGCCCAGAGGCCCCACAGCCTTGCGTGAAGAGTGCAGCTGTGGCTGCAAGTTCTGAACCCTGATGGCACCCACGGGCACCTTATCCAGTCCCTCTGAGGTCCAGTTTCCTTATCTATCAAATGCATGGGCTGATAGTGGCAGTGAGGGTTCGGGGAGACAATGAGTGCCAAACTTAGCCAAGTGTCTGCACATCTCTTATGTGCAAAAAGTAGTGTCAGTCAACCTTGTTGTCATTGTCACCATCATCATCATCATCACCTAAACACAAGGGATTGTGGCTTTAGGCCCAGTGAGGGCAGAGAGACTGGGGAGCAAATTTGATATTGCTGACAGGCCTCACTGCTACACTGAGTCCGGGGGAGCTCCGAAATGTCTAGAGGAGGCTGTCCCTGGTGTCTGCCCAGCCCACAAGGACCTAGAGTTGAAGGTAGGCGGGGCAGGTGTGTGTGTGTGTGTGTGTGTGTGGAACGGAGGACACGACGACCCAGGATGCCTCTTTGGCAGTCACATTTGCCTATCAAAAACTCTACATTCACTCAGCTTTCCTGGGGGAACTCATGCCCTAATATGGGCCCAGCAGCTTTCTGGGTTATTTCGAGTGAGTGCTTGTGATAATGACTCCAGGCTTTGCTTCTACTGCCCCCAGAAAACTTTCCATGTGGGGACAGGAAGGATGGCAAGCACAGGGAAGCCCGAGGTCAGAGAGAATGCCAGAAAGGAGGCACAGATGGGTAAGCCAAGGGGAAAGGAAGAACAAGAGGCCAAAGGAGCAGGCTGACACAGAGGTCAAGGTGGTATGGGGGACAGAGAGCTGGGCAAAGCAAGCCAAGATCCCAAGACACAGGTGGGCACTGAACCACTCCCTCTGCCCACTACTCCCTGCCCCTGGGAAACGCACCCAGGACAGTAGTCAGGATGGCACCCTGCCTCCTTGCTCACATCTCTGGTAGGGGTCCCTTTTGCACAGAGGCCAAGTCGGGCTCCTGGGCCACCCGGAGATGCCTTGGGGCCCCTGGACTCCTGGATTGATTTACATATTAATGATCTTCTGCCCAAGCTTGGCCCAGGACTCCAGCCCACACAGGGTTAACTCAGACAGAGGGGCTGGCTTGCCTTCACTCTACCTCAATTTCTACTGCACCCATCACCTACCTCCCCCACCCCCTGATCTTAGGAAAAAAAACCCATCAAAATAACTATTTTATGTCTCCAAATATGCAGATCATTTTCTTTAATGAAAGATGCTTGACGTCTCCGATCCAATTAATATGCAAATGCAGGAGAGGATTTATTTGTGACATTCTGTCTGGGTGAGAGAAAACAAAAAAGGCCTGTTAACCAAAACACTAATTGCTGTGACTGATTGTCACATATCATCATTTTCATAGGATCTCCTCCATTCCTAGCTCTCAGGGAGCTCGAAACCAGGACTCATCCACGTAGGCATCCAAGAGAAGCGGGGCAGACCGGCTGCTTGTCTGTGTGGCCCCTCCCCACCAGACCTATGTCCGGGGCCAGCTGCCTGCTTCTGGTCCCATGGGGCGGCCGGTGACCCTAACCTTCTACAGGACTTTGCCAGTGGTTCTCCCTTCCTATGTGCACTTCATTCAGGTGTTGGCCCGCAAACCGGGGAGAGGGAGGTTCAGGGTCTGCTGGGTCTGATAGGCCGGGGTGGGCCTCAGGCAGCCCACCCTTCTGCCTCACTCCTGGCCAGGTGCTTTTTTGCCTTCCACTCCCCACCCTGCTAAGAAGCGTTTAGAGGAAGGAGAGGGAGCCTCTTTGGGTCCTCCAGATGCCCAACCCCAACTCTCTTCCCCTGCTTCTCCAGATATATTTCTCACAGCACTTGTTGAGAGAAGCCACCTGGGGAAACTGAGGCATGGCACCCTCCCCTTAGATGACACAGGGAGTCTACAGAACTGTCTGAAATGCCTGGGCACGCACGCCGGCTAGGCAGACGTCTGCACGTCAGCCCCCACCTGGTGACCTCGCTGAAGGGGGTGGGTCAGCTGCCACAGCCCAGGCACCTCTGAGTCACTTAGACCCCTCAGTAGGAGATAGGGCTTCCTTTTCCTTTAGAGGGAATGGGGAAGGGAATGAGTGGTGATGGGCATCCTTATTACCAAAGGCCAAACGGAAATGGGTAAAGAGTTTTTTGCTCAAGATACCAGGTGAAGGACAAGAAGGTTCCAGGTGCGATGCACTTCCAAACTCCAGGCCAAGAGGGAGAAGGAGATTCACTAAAGCACTCTTCTCCCCCACACATGGAGCCAGTGGACCAGGGAAGACCAGAGGGCATAGCCTTGGGGCTCAGGAGCTTGGAAGGCTGTTCTCTTGCCATTTGGGCTCATTCTGGACATTCTGGACACTCAGAAGGCCTCTACTACCTTCCTGCCACCCCCGAGTTCCCAAGACATTGAAAACAGGGGCTGGGGAGCCAGTGTGGGCAAGGCCAAAGCGCCATGCGGGTCCCCAAGCACCGCTTCATGTGCTGGGCACAGCTGAGGGCACAGTGAGGGACTCCGTGGGCCTCCATGCAGGGCAAGTCCCCCCGACGGCCACTGAAGTGGGCACGGCACCGACACACATCTGCCCAGGGCTCTGCAGTTGTCTCCGGCCGGGGCCGCTGTGGTGGCGACAGGGAGGTGGCTCCATCCCAGTTGACTCCCATCCCCGACGTCCCCCGCTCCTGCCCTGGCCCAGCTGCCTGCCTCCGGCAACTCCGACATGGGCCTCCAGGAAGAGCTGGCGCCAGGGCAGCACGGGGCAGACGCTCTCCCCCCAAAAGGCCTGCCCCCGCACCCCAGGAACAGGCTCAACAGGATGCCGTGCGGGGGAGCTTGGAAGCCTTCCGGGAAGAGCGCGGCCCTGGCACCGGTCCCGCGGGGAAGGAGGTGAGCTGGGTCTGCCACTCCGTCTGCCGCTCACCTGACTCGCGCCCACGGCGGCTAAGCACCAATGGGGTGTGCGTGGGCGCAGACAGGAGGCGCGCATCATGGCGCCAGGAGCCAAAGGGGGAAGGGCAGGCGGCTGGGGAGTGGCAGCAGGTGGGCTGGTCAGCTGAAGAGGGCTCTGACTGTACGCCCCAGGCGGGGGGCCCCACCTGCCAGTGGGGAACCCAAGAAAGGGTCTTCTGGAACACTGAGACTTGCCTTCCCCCCCGGCCGGAAGTACCCACTTTCCCCTTGGCCTGTTCTCCACCATTGGCGCGGTGAGAGAGGACCGGCCTTGCTCCGATTTTGCACGTGTCCACCCCGCAGGCGCTCCCAGGCACAGCCTGTGGGGCACTGGGGTGTGGGGGACAGCGATACGGTCTCACGGTGCCATGACTTAGAGTCCCTTTAAAACCAACCCATCTGTCCAGCAAACCTTCCCATAAAACAAAGGAGTACATGACTGTGGCTCTGAGCAGTGTGTTAAGGTCAGACGCCTGCCCCCCAGCCCACTGCCTCACCCTTCCCCCGGTGCCCGGCCTGGGAGCAGCACACGCCCAGCTGGACATGGCAGCCTGACCTATGGGAGGCGTGATGACCGGGTCCGGGTCAAGCTAGACCAGCTTCCTGGCACAGGGCAGAGAGGACCTGCCCTTCACAGGTGCCCTTGTCCGGGAAGGACAAGACCCCAGGGCACCAAACTGGAAGCACCTTCCCTCCCTCAGTCTTCTTTGGCCCCGTCTCCCATTTTTTCTCCCCAAGTGGTATGGGTCCAGAGCCAGAAGCCTAGGTAACTTGTCTGATTGTTGCATTTCCCCTAAATTCCATCTGCAATGTGGCTGCTCCCAGAGTCTGCTTTACGCCAGCTGCCACAGGTGGCCACCCCATTCAGGAGGGCCTCAGCTTCGCGCACCTCCTTCCCCAAAGCCCTCTTTCTCTAGGACCTTGGGATTCTCACCAAGTCCAAACCACATCAGCCTGGGTCAGCCCTAATCCTGGGGTCTCCTAGATTATTTAGGTTCTTGGTAGGGAAGAGTCTAGAATCTGTTCTCAATCCGAGACCTAGGAGCTCTTTCACCCTGGGTCACTTTCAGAGAGGTAGAAACCTTCCCCCATCTTTGCTGTAAAGGGTAGAAAGTTAACGCCATACTAACGTTAAAAATACCCCAGCATACAATCCACGGGGTTAGAGCAAAGGCCACATGGTCAGAGCCGGACTATAAATAACCAGCAAATCATTTCCCAGAGCTGCGGCCCCCTCCCCAACACCAAGAACCTTTCTGAGGAAATCAAAGTGAACACAACTGTTACCAAGTCACTACTAAAATATTTACCAGCCTGGCGAAGTGCCGAAGGTGCTTGGCACCAAGTGTTTGCTTATTTACAAGGCTGTTTTAAAGGGTAGAAAGCAAAATAAGGTAACCTGAGCTATTAAATGGAGGGGCCAGGTGGTACCTACCAGCTGTCAGCTGTCCCAGGCACACAGGGAGCTGGGCGAGCGAGGGCGCAGAGGCCCCCAAAACAGGCCGGAAAAGCAGAGACAAGCTTTGGAGTTCCAGAATAACCCAAGCAGCAGGGGGGAGCTCAGGGCTATAAGTTGTGTGTGTGGGGGGTTCTCCTTGGCCGCAAACACCAGCTAACACAAGCCCCCAACCTGCTCCTGGACTTCCGCATCCACACTCAGAGGGGAAACAGGGGTCACCGCCCTATCTAGATGGGGGTACCTAGGCAAGGAGAGGGGAAGTAGAGGAAGGCAGGCGGTGGGGCCTCCAGAGGATGCCATAAGAGGATCCAGGGGAACCTGAGGGAGAGAGCTGCGCTCAAGTGTTCTCATCTTCCTCCTCTTCCTCTTTCTTTGAAGTTCCCTTGCGGTTTGAATTTCATTTTGATTTTCTCAACTTTGGCAGATTGGAGTTGAAATAACCTACAAATTACTTAATGTGTTGTAAATCTGGGGGAATTCAGGAGTAATGGGGACCACATGTTGGCCCGGAGGAAGCCCACAGAGGGCTGAGGGAAGGCGGCTCTCGCAGACACACAGGTGGCTGTCCCAGGCAGGGACCCTGGATGCCCGTGGTCCCCTGGAAGGAGGGGGCGTGGGCTCCCCTGCAGGTGGGGTAGCCTTCCCGAGTGGGCAGGGAGCTCCGGATGGACGCAGAAAGAACGTGTTAAGACAGCGGACTGACCAAGTCGCTGCCTGGGGTAGCCTGGTGACCCTGGACAGGGGGCAGCCAAGTAGGCCGCGTGCCAGGTGCCTACCAGGCCCCTCGGCTTCACCAAAGCGGCTGCGCTGGCCTTGCTCCCCTCTGGCCTCCCGCTGCCTGTGTGTGGCTGTCAGCTGAGCTCCCACCGCCCTCCCCCCCTCCCGCCCTCCCTCTTCAGCAGATTTCTCTCAAGTACTAAGCCATATGGTTCCAGTTAAGCTCCATATTTTTCCTTGTCGATTGAAGAGACACACTTTCCTCTTTGCCAGACAGTTTGCAGATTGCTCTGTTGGCTCAATTTCTTATTGGATTTCTCAAAAAACCTGACATTTTAAATTAATTTACAGCCACAACAAAAAGAGTTCAGAATTTTAATGGTGTTGTAAGTAATTTTTAGGTAATCCACTCCAGATTTTGATATTAACCTTTGAAACTGGAGTTCATTCAGCTACTATGTTACAATACCCAGTTAGATTCCAGGCCTGGGGGAGGCCAGGCTGGGCTAGGAGGCAGAAGCAGGGTTCCGGGGGGAGCCCTTTCTGCCAGGAAAGTCCAGGGGGATGGTGCCTGGGGAATCCTAGACCAGTGGGTGAGAGTGACGAGGCCACGGAGGGCATGGCCTTGTAAGACAGTGGGGCAGATGCTGGAGAGTAAATGTGGGGGCAAGGGGACCTACAGAACATTCTAGAAGGACCAGCCAGACTCAGCAGGGGGCAGCAACCCCAGAATCCCTCAGTAGCAAGAGCAGGGCTCATGGTACAGGGTGTGCCCTATGAAAGCGGATCCACCTCAGTGCGCCAGGAAATAATAATGATAATAGTAACAATAATGGTGACCGCTAACATTTGCTGAGCTCACTGTATGTCAGGCGGCGTATGAAGTGCTTCATGGGCTTTAGCTCGTCCGCTCCTCAACACCACCTCTGGGGTAGCCACTGTCACAGCTACAAACACTAATGTGCCTTGTTCATGCGTCTGGAGGGCTTACCGTATCCCAAGCAGGGCAAAGCCCTTTACACCCACCGCCTTATTCAATGATAACAGAAACCCCAGACGGGAGCTAGGCTATTCATACCTGCATTTTACTGAGGGGGATATGAGGCTCTGAGAGGTGAAGCCAGGCCCCCGCTATTTGGCCTCTACTGACCAAGGGCCAGAGAGTTCTGGGACCCCAGCCTGCCCTGGCTGAGCCCGCATCGTGTGGCCCCTTGTCCCCAGTGCGACAAAACCGCCCCACTGTGGTCCTTCCGGTGGGGGCTAGTGCAAGGTGGTGAGGAGCTGTGGTCCTCCAGGCAGGCCAGGCTGGGCCCTGCCCTGCCACCTCTTCCCCGTGCTGCCCTGGGCTCGGCTGAAGGCTACATGCCAGTCCGGACAGAGGAAACTCTGGGCATGGGAGAGGAGCCCTCGCCAGCATCTTTACTAGGCTCTGGCACTGAGCAGCCCCTGCCTGGGTACCGAGCCAGCTTACTACACTAGCAGATTGCTCGCATGCCTTCCCTGCAGGAGCTTCCCGGGGCACCCAGGAAAGGAGAAGCAAAGACAGAGCCCCGGCCAAGGCTGTTCCAGTCCCTGGAGGGTCCTCACGCCAGCAGCGATCCAGAGCTCTGAAGGGAGGCCAAAGACAGGCTGGATGGGGCCTGCCCTGAAACTGGGGTGGCTCCCTTGGCCTTCTCATCTTGGGGGAGAATGGCTCAGGGCAGGGGGGCGGGTGTAGGAATCAACCCCTGCCAAGCCCATTGAGATGTCATGTAAATAGTGCTCCGTGGGACCTGGGGGGCTCCCCGCTACCCCATCATCAAAGCTAGGAGAAAGGAGAGAGCTGATGGCTGGGTGAGGGATGGGATGGGAAGGTTTTCACTTTACTGGCCCTGCCTGTGAACAGAGCCCCAGGGCACACGAGTGTGAGAGTGAAGGACCCAGGACTGAAGTGGAGGCAGAGAGGGGAGTGGTGGGAGCCAGGGTCAAGGCCTACAACTTGTCAGGGAGGGCGGGGGGGGCGTGAGATGGCCATGGGAGAACTGGGCCAAGGTAGCAGGGGGCCCGTGGCAATGCCAGGTCTGGGCGACCAGGGTGTCATGCAGAGCCCTGGCCACAAAGCCATGAGACCTACATATGCCCTTCAAGCCCAGCCCCAGTGTAGGAAGTAGCCCTGGGACTCCCTGGGAGCCCATGCTCCGGCCAGACCATCTGTCCATCCATCCATCCACCCACAACCATTGGTTGTTTGCTTATTCTGGATGCCAGGTCTTCATAAGACCCTGGAAATCCAGAAAAAAAACTAGCCTCCTGGAAGCCCACAGACTCCAGAACCCTAGCCCTTTCATCCTCAGACACCTGAGGAATCAGCGTGGCCTAACGGTGCTGAACAAATGTAGACCCAAGGCCCACTCTCGGACAGGCCCTGCCCTCTTGGGTCCCCTCCTCGCTCCCCTCAGACCCAAGTTGGATTCCTCGACTCCAAGAAGGAGAAAAGCCTCCTGAGATGCTGGGAACCATGAGCTTCTGACTTTCCCCAACTCCCATGGAGAAAAGAGACCTGGGCCCCCAATTTCCGGGTGGTCGGCATCCCGGAGAGAGAAGTTCCGGGCCTCGAAGCTGGCCTTTGCCTGCTCCCTGAGCACAGAAGGGCCAGGCAGCAGCTGCCAGGCCACCCGTGCCCAGACTGCGCCCGTGCCCAGACTGTGCAGACCTTGGAACCTGTGGAGCCCCTGGCTAGCGGCCAGACAGCATGTATGAGTATCAGGGGGTGAGGTGGAGGGGGTTGAGAATTCAGGCTTTCCGTGCCCCCGGCACCATGCCAACACATGGAAGGTTGAACTCACCCCTGGCGGGATGCCACGTGCCCAAGGAGTGGGCATCTGCTGGCATGGCATCGTGTGAAGAACTAGGGGTCCAAGCACCGCCTGTCACTCCGGGCTTTCCCTGACACGTCACAGGGGTATGTCTGCTCCTTCCCCGCATGGCATGGAGTGCAGGGGCCCCTAAATGTCCCTTTGGCGCAATGCCCACCGCATACCATGGGCCATCCCCATTGGCACCCGGCCGCACGTGGAAGAGCTCAGACGCTCTGCTGGACCCCAGCCAGGCTCGGAATGGTTCTCCCTGCTGGCTCGAGGCCATAAATGGGGCATCTCCGTGTCTGGGCCCATGGTACCATCTTTTCACTATGGCAGCCCAGAGGACCAGCCCACCTCCTACTCTGTCCACAGACAACCATGTTTAGCCATTTTATGGACCACGGGATGATGTCAGAGGCCTTTGTCAAATTAGTTGCAACACAGATACTATATGTAAAAATTAAGATGAATGTCCTTCCCCTACAGCCACTGGGACAACCCACACAACAGAGTAAATTTTCATTTGCGCTCCCACTGAGGGAGCAAAGCCCAGAAACTTTCTGAATTAGACCCCGCCCCCGCCCTCCCCCGAGTTGTCTACTGGCCTCTCGCTCTCTTTCCAAGTCTTTCTTTCTTGGCTTCTTTTTTTATTATTTTATTTTTTATTTCCCCCTCTGGGTCAGGTTAAAGCACTCCTGAGGGGTGACTGACGGCGGTTGCCATGGAGACCCTGGCTTGAAAAAAAGCCCCGTTAGTTGCCAACTCTGTGTGTTGTTGTTTTACAACTGTGACCGACCGTCACATGAGAGGGGGGACAGCTGGGGGCCGGGCAGCACAAAGGGGAATGGCTTTTTAATGGAGTGCCTGGCCAGCGCTTGAAGACTCAATAAAGAGTTGCTGGTGAGTCCCCTCACTGGGCCCGGCCCAGCACACGGGAGCCGGAGGCCCTTTGTTCCTCAGGAGCTGGGATGGGAAAGTTGAGAAAACCAGCCACTGGGAGGTGAAAACAAGAGGCCTTCCCCCTCCACTCACAGGACAGCTATTTTCTCTCTCTCTCAGGGTGCCGGGATGGAGGGGACAAAACCCAGTGTCTCGGACAGGCTGCCATGCTGGGGCGGGGGGCGGGGGTGACTGGAAGGCAGCTGGGGGAAGCCAAGTGGGGAAGCAGAGGGAAGAGAAGGGGGTGGGGGGCCTGCCTCTGGTTCCTGCATGCCCCCACCCCCAAGGCTCCAGCGTGAAGGCAGGTGGCCGCTGGGAAACTGGGCCGCTTTGGGGTGGGGACAGGGAGAGCCTAAGCTCAACACAGGCTAGGCCCTAATGGGAAACCAGGGGGCTACAGGAGGGTTTTCTGGGGGGAGGAGGAGACCCTGGGAGTGATTCAGGCCACGGCCAGGAGAGTGCCGGTGTCCACGGACACAGACCACAGAGTGGTTCCTGTCCCACTCCCTGGGCCACCTTTGAGGACCTCTTCACTGTCTCTCCCCACAGCAGCTCTTGATGGGCCCTGTCCCCAGGGGGCCCAAGGGAGGGGCTGAATCTGGCCAAGACCTTAGCTTTTTCTGAGGGGAGAGACAAGGTGCTAGTGCATCTTTTCTTCAGCCCTGATCACAGAGACAGACAGAGATGGAGAGCGGGAGAGGGAGACTGGGGTGTCTTAGGGTGGCGGTTCTCAAAGTGTGGCCCGTTAGCCTCTGGGGGTTCCTGAGAACTTTTCATAAAGATACAAAGGTGTAACTGCTTTTCTCACTGCGGCGACCTGGGCATTGAGGGTGGGAAGCAGTGGCAGGTAAAACTGCTGGTGCCCCCACACCAAGCAGTGTGCCGGCGGTCACCGTGGTCGTCATTGCTGTGCCCTTGCCGGGAAAGAAGAGCTGTATTCGCTTAAGAATGTCCTT
This sequence comes from Taxidea taxus jeffersonii, assembly GCA_003697995.1. Classification (NCBI taxonomy): domain Eukaryota; kingdom Metazoa; phylum Chordata; class Mammalia; order Carnivora; family Mustelidae; genus Taxidea; species Taxidea taxus. The sequence continues at coordinate 15,036 of RCUC01161831.1, read as the reverse complement.
GATGAAGCTATAAAAATTGTTAATTTTTATGAAATCTTACCCCTGGAGTACGTGTCTTTTTAACATTCTGAGGGACAGAAAGGGAAGTACACACAAAGCTCTCGCTGTGTCCTGACATCCAGGGCTTGGCCTCGAGGACAGGTACTCTTGTGACTACGCCGAGAGCCACTTTTTTCATCGAACACCACTTGAACTTGAAAGAGCGACCGACAGACAAACCCTGATTTTTTTGGATTTGGGTATCTGGCAGACATTTTCTCAAAAGTGAACAAAGTCAGACTGTCACTTCAAAGGGGAAACAAAACTGACAGTATTTGTCACTAGTAATAAAATCTGAGCTTTCAAGTGAAAATGAGACTTTTGGATAAAAATCTCGGGCACCGTGACTTTGACAGTGTCCTACAACTCAACCAGTCACGTGTTCCAGTGAGACCAGTGATGATACCAAGGAATGTCATTTTCTAAAACATCGTGGCATTCAGAAGATCTGCATTCCTCAGTGAACCAGTATTTTCTGAATGACCCACACGTCAGGTTACAAAATCACGCATTGGGAAATGATTCATTCAAAGTGCAAGGCAGACCAGTGGGTTTTAATGGGAGAGTGCGCAAAGTTCAGAGCCGTGGTTTCAAGATTCCACACTGTACCCGACCTTCAAGAAACCATCACTGGCCGAGTTTTAGTGTAATAGCAAAGAAGAGCACCTGCCGTGATCTGCAAAGTCCATTTCAACAGTCCTTCCTTTGCCAAACACACATCCGAGGGAAGCTGGATTTTTTCCACAGCCTGACCAAAACAATGGTTCAGCCAGGACTGAAGACAGAAGCACATCTGAGAGCCCAGCTGTCCTCTGTTAGGTCAGACACTAAAGAAGCTTACGAACACGTCACGCATTAATGTGTTACCACTGTTATCTTTACAGAAATTAGTAAGTCCCGAACTTTTTTTCTCAGCTGTAATTTCTCATACACTGAATATCCATAGCGATAGGCCACATGAAACCAAAGCTCCTTGGGGTCCTCAATACTTTTTTAAGAGCATCAGGGGGCGCTGAGACCAATGGTGCTAGAACCACTGGCTTAAGGCATGGGAAACAGATAGGAAGAGGGCAGAGGGCATGTGTTGTCACGTTTTGTGGAGCAGGGCTCTGGCAGGAATCATCCTCTGCCCCCACAGTTAGCCTTGGACTCAGTAAGAGCATTTGAGAATTCTACACTGCATCCTATGGCGAGAGACACAACCTTGGGCGGGATGGTGACATGGGTGAGGTGGTCCTGGCAGGTAGTAGAAGAGCCACCCGGAAGCCCTGAGTGAGCAGAGGGCGAGGGAGAGGAGGCGGCCACTTCCAAGTTGGCCTGGGAGATGTGGGGCGGGGGGGTGGGGGTGGCGGCAGTGGTGGCAGCTTGGGAATCCGGCTGCAAGGGAGGTAACACGCCCTGGGCCCCACTGCTCCATCAGAAAAGTAAAGAGGAGCTGGTGGGGGGGGGTGCCCAAGAATTTAGAGCTGAACAGGGAGGGATTCCTGCCACCAGTGTGCAATTCACAGGATGCCCAGGGCCCCTTCCCAGGGACATGTTAATTACCTTCCCCCACTGGTCCCCATGGGTAACCAGGCTGGAAATGAGCAGAGGCAGTCTCCAGCTCACTTTCCTCTGTTCTGGCTGGGAAAACCAACCATCCTCAGCCCCAAGCTTGGCTCTGGTGCAGAGATGTGGAATTTTCCAGGAAAACTTCAAAATCATCACTGAGAGGGAAAGACAGTTGAAAACTGATCTCGAAGAGGGGAAAGAAAATAAAAGGGCATGCTGGGTTCCCCAGGTACCCCCTGAACACAGAGCACCGGGGATATGAATGCTGAAACTATGTGTTTTCATCTCACACACAAAGTCCCCAGGCCAGCACCCAAACTTGAACTGGTGCCCCCGGTCATCACCTCCTCCCAGGATTTGAAGCTAGGGGACCCACAGGCCTTATGGTTTCTGCTGAGAGCAGCATCTTAGAGGGAGTCTCTGGACAGTCAACCAGCCAAACATCTAGGATCTGATATCCCAAACAGAGGTTAGGGTACAGCACTCCACCAGACACACCTGTAGGCCTATCCATCCCGCAGATAGCCATGAGAGCTGGCTTTGCACCAGACACTATATTACATGCTAGGAGCCCATCAGGAACAATGGCAGAAAGCCCTCCACCCTCACAGACCTCACTCTCAGAGAAGGAACCAGGCCACTGGGGCAGACACCTTGACTGCAAAGCTGTGGGAACGCAGGAAGAGAACCCGAACGCAGCCTTGGGCAATCTGGGAAGATATCTGGAGGACCTGCTCAGAAGAGACAACACAGTGTAGGTGGTAGGAGCCTTAGGTTTGAAGCCTACTTCTTAGCTCTGTGATTCCAAGCCTTGACTCCTCCCCTATAAATTAAGATGATATTAGTATCTGTATCAAGGGTTGCTAAAGAATTAAGTGAAATAATGCAGGTAAAGAGCATGAGATGGGGATTGCCACATAAATGTTAAGCGTTCTATTTACAACCATGCCAGATCCTAGTCTTACCCTTGATAAGTCCACCAGGTGCAGACCCCAGACTGGCCCATAACAGGCCAAGCTGCCAGCACCGGGTAGGAGCACTGATAGACCACCTGACCCAATCAGCCTCAACCCTGACCCTTTCCATATAGCAGGAACACCCTGGTTGGAAGGGTTCGACCCAGGGCCTAGTCCGGCAGATGACAAGCAGAGGTGGTGGCCGCCCACCTCTCCTGGGTCTGTGGAGCGTCGAGCACGACTCAGTGCTGATCTTGATGAGTGTTATCTCCCAGCATGGAAACTCCAAGTCACCTGCCTGGGAAGCAGGGAAAAAAAAATCCCACGGCCATGCCCTCCCCTGGAAAAAAAAAAAAATTCTAGGAAACAAAATACAACGACATCTTTTTATTTTGTTTTTTTCGGTAATTATACTAAAGATGAAAAACTCATAATAAACATCTCCCAGTCCCCACCTGCTAACAGTAATTATAATAGACTCAACAATAAATGGTAAAGCAGGGCAGAGCTGCATCTCGGGAATTCTCTAGGGCATGTGGATTAGCTCGGAAAGCCTGAATGATTAAAATACACTAATTAAAATTTTGTGTTCCTTGGTAACTCGTCTGCCTGGGCCCCTGGTGTTGGCAAAATGGGAATTAACGTGACAAAAGCAACACAGAGGGTTTTTGTTTTAAATAAAGAAAAAAGGAGAGAGAGAGAGAGAGAGAGAGAGGGAGAAGGGAAGATCTATATAAACAAGTTAGACACCAGGAGAAAAGAAAGACGAGGTGGTTTTCTTTTTCTAACTGGAGTACCAAGATGTTTGGGACAGTAAAGTGTAAGGGACAGGGTCTGGGGCCTGGAGAGAGTCCCTCTGCCTGTCTGGGGTCCTGTGAGGGGCACGAGGAGCATGTGTCCAGGGGTCACTGTTTAAAAACAATTACTGAAGAGAGGAGGGTGGGAGGGAGAGAAGTGGGGGCAGCAGGCGCCCACCCAGTCTGGCTCTCCAACGACATTCCTCTAGGGCAGGCCACATACCCCCAACTCCCCGCCCCACGGCCAACGGGACCCTGGGAGGACGCAAGGGAGCTTCTACCCCATTGCAGTTGCACAAAAGAAATTGAACACTTTTGAGTTGCCCTTAGCAACCTAATTGCATCAGTACATTGCACACAGGAGCCAAAGTAACTGAATTTTGATGAAAAGACGGCGGTAATTTACGGCATCACAAAATTAGTTGTCATGGCGACGGGTTAATTACATCTCAAATTAACAATGCAAGTGTGGTGAAATTAAATATAAATCATATTTTCTGCATAAATTATAGGGGTTGATTAGACCGGGGCTCTGGGAGAGGGAAAGGTTGAGCCGCCACGGGCCCCAAGCTGCATTCTGAGCTGCCGAGAGAGGCGCCTGCAAATGCGGGCGCGGATGGGGAGCTCTTGGAGGGGACGGGGGACCCGCGGAGTCAGGCGCCGGGGCTGCCGAGGCTGCCTCCCTCTGCTCCCGCTGCCACTCGCAGGCTCAGCCGGCTCCACGCAGTGCCACGGCTGTCCCAAAGTTTGCTTCTGTTTGGATCAAACTTTGGCTGGGGGAGGGTGGGGGGGGCGAGAAGAAGGGACGGCAGGTGCCTCTTAGCTGAGTGCCGGGGACAGAAGTTTTACCTTCAACCATCCCAGATGACTTTCCCGCTTTCTGTGCCCTGAGCCCTGGGAGAACCCTCCACAGATGGCCAGCTTAACCTCCCTCTCTTCAGTTAAATGGGGTCAAATGGTTTCTGAGTCACAGGCATCTGCCTACCAGGGGACAGGCCCTATGCCACCCTCCAGGCAAACCGTGCATGGCCAGGGCTGCACCGAACGGGCAGCCTTCATTGTAGGTGTCCAGGGTATCCAGAGACAGACCGTGGGGGGGGCAGCAAGCACATCTGGCTGAAGAATGAGCTTTTCGAGCCAGTCTGGTCAGGGAGCCACCCTGCTGACCCCGCTCCCTGCTCCCCAGGGGCAGGGCAGGCTGACCCTGCCTTCTTTGAATGGGGGAAGAATGGCAGAGAGCAAAAAGCAGAAGAGACCCCGAAGAGCACCACGGGCATGACCCCATGGGGGCTCTGCCAGCAACACGCAGCCCCGGTGCCCGGGCTCCGGTGCCACCCACCTGTCGCAGAGGGCCAGCCCTGCCACTGAGCACTAGCCCCGGGCCAGGTGCTCATCGGAACCTCCAGGGTGGTAGAGGGTTTAGAATCATGCCTCCCTCCTCCCGCTCCTGGCCTTGTTTCTTGGCTTCTGGGGATCACGCTGTAGAACTCTGGTTCCCAGATGAAAGCCCCATCTGCTACCCGGACAAAGGTATCATGAGGCAATAAACCAGGAGTTCCAAACTTTGGTAATCAGTGACTCACTGGAGAACCTCCTTAAACCTGCGGGCTCATCAGGCCCCAGCTTCGGAGAATCTGATGCTGTATCTGGAGGGACCAGAATCCGCGTTTTTAACCTGTCCCTCCGAGAGCCTGAGGCAGGCGGCCCCGGGCCCACACTTAAGAGGCACGGGCAACAGGGTCTGTGATCCCAGTCTGCAGATGAGGCAACGGAGGCCCAGTGGGATTAAGCCACTTTTGAAGATAGGGCAGGTCTGAGGTTTGAAGCCACCTCCGAGCTGTCACCCGTCACATGCAAAGCCCCTCTCTCAAGGCCATGTTAGGCACTGGGCCAGGCCACGTGGGAAACACAGGGACCAATGGAGCCACAAGCCCATCCTTGAGGAGTGCATGGTTTAGTGAGGACACAGGGATATAGAGGGTCAAGCAAATACACACGACCCGATGTGTCCATTCCGTCACTAAGGGACAGGGACATGGGAGCACGGGAGTGACAGTGGGGACAAAGGGAAGGCAGGGATCAACACGCAGTGAGGCACTCCCCCCAGGGTACCTGGCTGGGCTGAGCACCCCGCTGGGAGCACCACACTCCACCTGGCTCAGGTGGGAGGAATTTCCTGAAAGGCCCCTGCAGAGAGATGGGGCGGAGGAAGGAAGAGAAGGCCCTTGGCGGTCCCCTGACCACGGATGTGCATGTGCAGCTCATGAATATTTCAGTGGCCATTTATTTATCCCTGCACCATCCAGCTGCTGGGGCCACAGACCCAAGGTGGGTAAATATAGCCACTGGGCGATCAATGAGGCATCCGCTCCCCCCAGCCACATCCATTAGGCCCCTCGTTCCCACAGCCTGCTGGCTGGGCACCCTGTCCTGCTCAATTGGTTTCCGATTTTCATTAGCGGTAGAGGCACAGCCCCGCTCCAAGGCTGGGCGTCCCCCTCACCCCTCTGGGCCCTCCCGCCTCGGGCTGGGCATGGAGCCCAGGGCTGCCTGCCGTCAGCCCGGAGGGCCCAACCCACCAGAGTGGTGAAGCTGGGACATGCAGATCTCAGCAGCCAGACCTTGCTTCTCTGGCTAGCCCTTGGGAGACGCAGAGGGTGGCGGGGTTTCCCTAGGACTCCGACACCCACATCAGGACCAGCCAGTGAGCATGAGCTGATGGTTCTAGAAAGCTGAGGTTCTTGTTTGCTGGCTCTGAGGTTTCTGGGGGGCCTCCACTTAACACACCTGGAGTGAGGGAGCCCAGGGGGGAGTCCGGGGGCTATAGGGTTGGGCTGCCACAAGGTGACCCCAGCTCTCTCGGCCCCCACTCTTCCCCTGAGCCGGAAGTTGCACCTAGACCACCCTGGCCACCTGTCCTCCAGGGTCGGGCCTGGCTTCAACCTCCTGTCCAGTGGGCTACCATGCTCCCTTCAAGGGCCTCACATCAGACTGGAAGGTGCTAACCAATTACCACTCCCTGCTCCTCTTGCCAGGCGGAGCGCCCCTCACACAGGCTGGGGCTCAGTACCTAGAGCATTGTGCTCAGCGGGGTAGAGACTGCAGGGACCGCCTCAGCCCTGGCCAGGGTCCGGGCGCCTACTCATTCATCCGACAAATGGTTCCTCAACACCACCATGTGCCAGACATTGTCCTGGGGGTACAGGTGTGAACGAGACAGACCCAAATCCCTGCCTTCATGGGGCTTAGCCTCGGGGGTGGGGGGTGGGGACAAATAATTGAGTGAACCAAAAACAACTGAGTTCTGGGGGACAATAAAATAAGGACTGTGATACAGAGTGATAGAGGACAGAGGTGGGATTACTAGAGTTGCCTCTGAGGAGGTGACATTCAAACCAGATACCAGAAAGACAAAAGGGAACAGGGCAGCCTGGGCCTTCCAGTTGAGGAAGGTGGGGAAGGTCTCAGTCCCAGGGGGCTGACACAGCAGAAAATGCCAGAAGGAGCACCCCCCCCTTGGTGCCAGGTGCCCAAAGGCTTAGGCCAGTGGCTGGCAGGACGGGCGCCCTGAGGCAGGCTTGCCGAGCATCCCATGGCCTGGGGAAGGGTAAGGGGTAGAATGGAGAGAGGAGAAGGACAATGGCTGGCAGAGAACCAGGGACATGAGGCCACCTGCCCTGTTGCTGTGAACACAGGCCCCTCCAGGGCCGCCACCAGGACAGAAGGGAACCCTGGTGGCCTGTGTGGGGTCCTGCCTGCACTGGGACGCTGGAAGGCCAGGGGATGACCAAGGGCCCCTTGACTCTACCCCAGGCCAGCCCCAGAGACGGATGGCCTTGACCCTCCTGTCCGTTTGCAACGAAGACACAAAGGGTGGGGTGGGAGGTGAGAGGCAAAGAGTGAGCATAAATTCCAGAGGGAGCAGGAGAGGGAGGCAGTCCTGTGCCTTTAAAAGAATTTTCATTTAAAGGCTCTTCTCTCTTCCACCATTTCAGTGATCTATATGCAAATATGCTAATGCATGCAAATTAAGACACCACTTTTAGTCCCAATTTAATAGAAAGCATTAAAATACCATTTTTTTTTCCAAAAAACTCCATATGCATGAAGGAAGGATTTTTTTTCTTTTTTTTTCTTTCTTTTTTTTTTTTTTTTTTTTTTTACTTTTCACTAAAGTCACATTCCAGCAGCAATTTTATGCTGTCAAAATGTTCTCAACGAGGGGAGATTTGACTGGCTTCTCTGAGAGCCAGTCACAGGAAGCTTGGGCTCTGCTTCTTGTAGAGTTTTTCTTTTTTTTTCACTTTGGGGGGGCTGCCAGGGGGGAACAAAAAAGAAAGGAAGAAACAACAGAAAACAAGACACCCAAGAATTTTCTGATGGGTAGTTTCTAATTCCGGGCCAGGGTCCAGTCCGCTCTGTATCAAGTGTGTCACTCAACCACAGCCACCAAAGATGCGCGTGTGTGTGCGGGCAGTCTAGGTGTGTGTGCGCGTGGGTGACTCCTGCTGGCTGGTGTGGGCGCAGAGAGAGTGGGTGGGTGCCCCTCTGTGTGTGCCACTTGGAGGAACATCCTCCCAGGGATCTGGAACCACTAGCCACACACACATCGGGAGGGCAGTGCCCTTGGAGAGGAGAGGACAGCGGAGGGCACCAGGGCTGGGGGAAGTGTGCCGGGGACGGGGGACGTGTGCTGGCCATTCAGCAGCCCCAGCTGCACATCAAGGATGGCATATTTTCACTCCACTCGCTGCTCTGTAATTAAACTCACTGCTCCCACTTGGGCTAACAGACCTTTTCCAGAGCGCCCCAACCCTCTCCCCCTCTAGGGAGCCCATTCCCCCTTCCCCAGCCTTGCTGGCCCCTGGGTCTTCCCAGAGACCCTTCAAGAGACTTCATTCAGATTCTTGATCTGAAAGGCCTTTGTCAAAACCACGGGCGTCCAGTCCCTGAACGGCCGCTGTGGGTCATCTCTCCCAACTCCCTGGGCCCACACCCACTTAGGCCCCCACGCCTCCAGTACCTGTGCTCCGCCAGCTCCTCCACTGCCCCTGGCTTTTCCTTCTGGGCTGAAGTTGGTCAGGGCCTGAGCTCTGGGAAGCTGCAAAGGGCTCTGATCCCAGCTGGGGTCCTCCTGAAGGGTTGACACTTGGCCAGTCAGGGGGAAAGGGGTAAAGGCCACCCTGCTGTGTGGGGGGCACCCCTGACAGGCAAGGCCTCAGTCCCGTGGTGCAACGGGTCCTCATTTCACAGTTACGGTGAACACTGACTCTACCACCCTCTGCGGAAGGGCGGCCCACAGGCCGAGCGCCCACCTAGGGGCTCGTCAGCGGCTGGCGCCTTTACTCTTCTCAGTGACCCTACGGCATCAGAATGACCCATTCCAAGTTACAAATACAGAAAAGCAAGGCCAAGGGAGGTGAGGCCACTTGCCTAAAGTCTCACAGAAATGACTGCCAACTGGCAGTGTGGCCTGTGGGTCTGTCCCACTCCCAGAACCAGCTGGAAGGCCAGGGGTCACACTCCCCACCCCGGCTCTGCCCCCATCCCAGTTAGGAACCCCGCCTGCGCCACGCGGGGCTTCAGGTCTCCATCTGTAGAATGGGAGAGGGAGGCCGCGCTCGTACTTGGCTTTTTGGGCTCCATCTGTTCACAACTGTGTAACAGATGGAAGAGAATCTGGGCGGGGGGTGTTCTCCCCAAGCCGGGGAGGTAAGGCAGACTGGCTCCCCCAGGCCGCCTCACGCTGCGGAAGAGGCCCTGAAGGCCATGGGCCAGGAGGTTAAGCAGGGCTTGGGAAAGTGGGGAGAGAAGGATCCAGAAGCAGGAGACCGAAGAAGAGAAGCTGAAAACTGGGGGTAGAGGGGCTTAATGAAATCAGAAAAATACTTAGAGGGGGCTTTAAGGGATAATGAGGCAGAAACCCCATTCCAGAAAACTGTTCAAAGGGAAAAAAGAGCAAAGAACAGAGAGAAGACCCCCGGGCAGTGGCCCCGGACTGGGAGAGGGCAGAGGACAGGGACGCGCAGCAGACAAGAGGTGCGCGAGCGCCCACGCGGGCCCCGGACTCGGTGTGCAGGGAGGGGGGCTCGGCACACCCAGGGTTCTCCAGTGCGCAGGAGGGAGCAGCGGAGCTGGGCTGACGCGCCGGGCCGCCTAGCAGAAGCCATGGTGCAAAAAGGTCCAGATATTTACCGGAAGTACATCGGTTGGTGCCAAAGCGCTGGTTTTATCGTCAGGGAAAAACAAACCCAACCACCGAAACTCGTCTTCAACTGAGAATCCACACAGAGGGGAACGATTTCCCCATCAAACCAGTTTTATTGGATATAAATATCTAATTATTTGTACCAGGCCCTGGAATGCCAGACATTTTGCAGCTTTTATAACATGTGTAGGAGTCTTTACAAACGACATATATACAACGATACACATATATATCGTTATATAGAGAGTTACATATAAATCCAGCTATATATTAACGAACCTGATTTGAATATCATCTGAATTTTTTGCTTAGCAAGCAGTTTGTTGTGTTGGTTTTTTTTTTTTTCACCCCCTGAACCTAGGAAAGAGCTAGAACACTTTGGTGCTGCTCAGACCCTCTTTCTGGGGGGCATATTTCTGAGCCCTAATGTGCCCCACCCAGAAAGCTCCGGGGAAAGGGCCACCATGCCGTATGCGATGACACACGCGCCCGCCCCTCCCACGGCCGCTCGCTGGCTCTGCACGGCACCCTGGCTCACAACACTTCACAACCACGGATGCACGGCTGCAAGTCGATACCTCACACATGACACAAACATGATGTCCCAGACAGACAGACAAAAGTATTGACTTTTCAGACACAAAGAGCACCATCACGCTTCATAGCAAGCCCGTTGTCGGCTTTGCACAAACCATGGAGGGCGACAAAGAACCGGGCAGAGGGGCAGGGAGGGGGGAAGGGGGAGGGGGAGAGAGGGGGAACTTGTCTTGTGGGGAATAATGTAGATCAGCCTGTCATCTGGAGACCCATCTTCATCTAGAATTAATGCACTAAAGTTCTTTTGTTTTTCCCCTAAATGGTTTTAAAGAGACGGGAGAACGCTCCGTCCGGACCCGGGGGCTTGGTGTGCAGCTGGCCCGGCCTCTGGAAAGTGAACAGGCGGCCCATTCTCGCCAGGCCTGAGTCCATTATCTTTCTTTCCCTGGCCCACCCTGCTGCCGCCTGGTCTTCTCCCAACTTGTAGAAAGAAAGTTACACATGTCTGGCTTTCACGGTTCCCGGCCTGGGTGGCATCACACAGCAAAGCCCGCGGCTGGGCAAACTGGGGGCAGGAGAAGGGGTGCGGCCGGCAAGGGCTGTGAATCAAGGTGCCGGGGTCAGCGCCAGGGGTAGGGGGGAGGCTGGCAGCAGTTTCCCGGAGACAGCGATAAGAGAGCATGCCGGGAGGGCGGAGGTCAGCTCCCCTGAGACAGGAGTCCCCTGCAGCTGAGGACAGAGGGGCAGGGGCTGGGGAAAGGAGGAGACTGGGCATCAACCACAGAATTCCGGGGGGCCCTGAAGGAAATCACGGACAGGGGAAAATGTCCCTTGAGGCCCAAGGGCCGAAGGAACCAGTCCAGTTTGGGTGATATTTGGGGAGAGTGTAGCCAGGGGTTGGCTGTTGGCATGGGCGGTGAGAAGGAAACCACATTTCCACATTTCCAAATGCCTCTGTCTCGGTCCTATGGATTCTCGGGGAGAAAGGGCTCAAGATTCAGCCGAGCTCTGGGCGTCTACTGAGAACCCTCTGAGAATGCCCGCATACCCTCTGCTTAGAGACCAGTACTCTGGGGGCTGGGCCGGGGACCCAGGGGCCGAGAACAGACAGCAGCAACAGGAACAGAGTTGAGCCATTTCAATTATTCATATGCCAGATGGAATCTTTTCCTGCCTTTTTTTTTTCTATAAAAATAAGGAGGGCGGCAGGAGTGGGTCTTGCGACAGGCTCCAAAATGCGGAAAGGGAGAAAACATAGAAATCAAACCCCTCGTTGGTGCCCGTCCCCTTCCCTGGAGACCCCTGGTCTACTGACAGAAGGGCAGGAAGGACAGAATGCCCTATGGGGCCGAGACCAGAGGTGTCATTTAGGTTCTCTATGAGCAGAGAGCAAGAAGCAAGGAAAATGGTTGAAGGAAGGGAGGGAGAGAGAGAGAGGCACGGAGCATGGGGTGGAGGGGGAGGCAGGCAGAAGAGGGTTCCGACCTTCTGTGAAGGATATAAAAAATCCAGCCGCCTCGGGGGACACCCAACTATCTAGCATATTGCTGTTAAAATGTCTGCAAAATTTAATACACTTGGCATGCCATCTAATCAGTCCTTGGAAACTCAGGCACTCTCTCCCTCCTATAGTCAAACCGCCTAGACCTCAAGCCTATAGGGTTCCCAACTCTACCTTGTCCCCCGATTTTAGATAAAACTGCCCCCCCCATAAAACCAGCTGCTGTGGCTTTTAGGACGCATTTCATCCTGAAGTTCGCCCAAGGTCCAGAATCTACAAGGTTTTCTAGGAAGCAGGTGGTGCTAGAGCGAGCCAGAGGTGGGGTCCTGGGGCCAGGACTTTGGTTCCCAGACTTCTTGGAGTGGGTGGGTGGGGTGCATTAGTAGGAGAGAGAATGAATGTGAGGGGCAGGCACGTACTGCCTCAGGAGCGTGGTCCCAGATGGCCAGGCAAAGGCTGCTCTGTCCAGGGGAGCCAGCGACAGACATTCACGCAGTGACAGCCATTCACTCGGTTCCTCTTTAAGTGGTGGCCTGGGACACTGAGAGCGGTGTCCTCACCTGAGTGCACGCACACCCCACTGCACGTGTGGACCTACGCCCGCCTGGGTGCTCTATCAGTCCATCCGTTATTGGGAAACTTTGGTGAACCCCACAAAGTTCTGTGGCTACTCCAAGTAGCTACAACCCACCAACAACCCAACAACCCACCAGGAAGTTTCCAGATCAGCCCCAGGAGTGGCCGCCTAACCTTCCACCCCAAGTGCGGCAATCAGAGCCCAGCACGACGTGGATACTTTGGCGGGTCACCACCTGCTCCAACTTGACCAGGAGAGATCTGTGGAGCTCCTGAAGGGGCCTGGAGGATCAATCCCCAGAACCTTCCCTCCACCCTATGGAAATGGAGTTCATACCAAATTCTCTTTATTCTTTTTTTCCCCCCCTCACCTCTGACAGACTTAAAAGTCTCAGGAGAACTTAAGGAGGCCTGGAGGACCCTAAGAGACTCAGGGAACCCCAGAAAGCCTGCACCATGCTAAGGCAATGGTTCTTCATAAGATAGGGGTCAGGCAGGACAGGCCAAGAAACAGAAGAACACAGAATCCCCTCCATCTGCAGGAGAAAGACACAGTGGCTGGGGACCCAGAGCACAAGTGACCCCTTGTGAAATTCCCTGCCCCTCACCATGCAGGCAGGAGTGTGGTCAAATAGGAGAAGGGAGCTCAAGGGGGTGGAGCCAGGGGGTGCTGCCTGGGTAGGCAACCCACATAGTTACCCAGGGCCCCACGCTCAGGAGGGCACATGCTGTCACTGCCGTGAAATCACTATTTTTTTTAAGGATTTATTCGTGGGGTGCCTAGGTGGCTCAGTGGGTTAGGCCTCTGCCTTCGGCTCGGGTCATGATCTCCGGGTCCTGGGATCAAGCCCCGCGTCGGGCTCTCTGCTCAGCGGGGAGCGTGCTTCCCTCTCTCTCTCTGCCTGACTTTGCCTACTTGTGATCTCTGTCTGTCAAATAAATAAATATTTTTTTAAAAAAATAAAGATTTATTCATTTATTTGAGAAAGAGAGAGGGAAAGGAAGGAGCAGAGGGAGAGGGAGAAAGAGAATCCCAAGCAGACTCCCTACTGAGCATGGAGCCTGACACGAGGCTTGGTCCCAGTCCCGAGTTCATGACCTGAGCCGAAACCAAGAGTTGGGCACCCAACCGACTGAGCCACCCAGGTGCTCCTGTCATGAAATTCTTAATAGTTTAGAACAAGGGGCCCCATATCTTCATTTTGCATTGGGCCCCTCAAATTACGAAGCTGGTCCTGGGTATGGGTTTTGGGAGATCAGAGGATCTGGACTGGAATCCCAAGGCTCTGCCCCCTATAAGCCAAGTGACATCAGAAAAGCTACTTATTATCTCTGGTTGCAGGGAGCCTCGCCTATCAAGTGGGGTGATCACACCTGCTCTCACGGTGGCCGGGGGAACCAAGACCAGCAGAGTGGAGGGAAGAAATTTGGGAACATGATTACAAGCTCCTGCCAAACATGAGGTGTGTTGATCAAGAGGGAAGTGAAGCCAGTTGGTTCGTGCTGGTGGTGGCTTCCTCCCACCCCACAGATGACCTTCCCCCTTGTGGCAAAATGTCTGCTTTCAAAGCAGTGTTGTAGGGAAGCCTGTGCCATATGCCCAACCCGCTGGCCCTATTCTCAGTTGAAGAAACTGGGACAGAGTCAACAGATGACCTGCCTGTTGTCACAGAGCCGCCTCCAGGCAGGGCAAGGCTGAGGACATACTGTTCCTGCTGTCCAGGCTCTGCTCTGGCCACAGGACACTTGAGATGGGGACAGTGAGGAGAAGGAGGCAGGATTTGGAATGGGGAGGATGGAAAGGCTTCATTCCATTCTATCACACACACACGCACACACAACTTGGGCGCACATGGTGTGCGTACACACGGTGAAATTAAAGCTGAGAACTTGGCCAAAAAGAAAAATCCTACCCCTGTTCCATCGAAACTTATTTTAGGGCGGGAGGTAATTGCCAAAGATCCAAATAAAAAGCCAACCACAGGCTGTAAATGGTTCCAAGTCTTTAATTAGACCCCAAGAAAAAATAGTGGCAAAAGGAAAATGAACGTAGGAGAAGGCTCCCTGAGGAGGGATTACAAGTGTGGTCCCTTCCCCCTTCCCAGGGCCAGGGGCTTTGGATGAAGGCTACCCTTCCTGTGGTGGGCCCTGGAGTGCTGGCACTGCCCACTGTGAGGGCAGGCATGAAGCCAAGCATGGCACACCCTAGGCGAGGGCCAGGCTTGGTCTTGGGTCCTTCACCCACGCCCTTCATAGGCCCCAGCCTGAGGAGGCTCGCCCGGTGTTGGGGCACTATGAGGCTCAAGGGAAGGTAAGCTCTTTCTACAAGCCCTGGAGGTGAGGGAGCAAGCAAAGAGGTAAAACTTTGGGTCTGGAATGGCCTTTGACTCACTGAAAGATGTGCCCATCAAGTCACAAGGCCCAGCTCGTCGGCCACTGACTAATCTACCCACATGACACGGCTCCTATTCCCCAGAGGTGTCCTCCCATCTGCGACTCGAGACCCTTGCCCTGTGTCCATGAGGAATTGGGTGGCCCTGAGGTCATGTAGGCAAAGTAGATGCCCCAAGGCCTCTCTTTACCTGGGCCCTCCATGTGAGGGTGTGCTCCCAGGAACCCTCGGGTGACAACGTGCCCAGGCAAGGGAAGCACACACGGCCCCTGGGCTCCAGGTGGCACTGGCCACCCCACCATCCTGCCCCATCCTGGCCCTTGGAGGACACAGGGAACCCTGGAGTGGGTGCGTAGGTCTGGAAAGAAAAGAAAAGGTAAGGGTATGCCGAGAAAAGTGTCCATACTCTTCCCCCTCCTGTCACCAGATGCGACTCAGCAGACTAAGCAAATCCCACGGCAGGGGGATGGTGCTAAGCA
>ML109877.1:46929-79347 GCA_003697995.1 Taxidea taxus jeffersonii | reverse complement strand
GCTTTGTGATCTATAATACAGCAGCTTTCATAAATGGTCTGAGATGCCCATGAAGCTTTATTTTTGCCTCTTTTTGCTTCTATGGTCTCGTTTTTATTACATAGTAAGCTGATGTTAGATACTGCATAGAAAGACAATTTTCTGAGTCTATAAAAACAGAAATCTTCATCTATTTCACCTAAATCTCTAAGAATTCCTTTAAACCATGAGATCTGATAGGATCTGTTTTTCTTCCCCATCCCTGAAAACCTTATTAGTGAATTGTCACTCTAGTTAAAATTTAGTTGTGAAAATAATTCTTCAAAGAAATTCTACGGGCAAATTAGCTGATAATTAGAAAAGAATAAAAATGTCAAATATTTATATATTCCATAAACATGAGCCAAGGAAAAGTTGGCAAGAATTTTCTTTTTTTTTTCTCAATTTTTGGAGATGAGTTGCAGATTCTTTATATGATTCTTCATTCATCCCAAGCACTAGAATTACTTGGAAGAATGTTCTATTAAATGTAATCCATTACAACCAACCTCAAATTGATAGGTTCCTTATTGCAGCTGCCAAACCTTAGCTAGGCCATTCGTTTTTCTTTCATTTCGACAGTGCAATGCTAAGTACTGCACTAAAGTTACCTATCCTGAAAAAAGATATTCTTCTTGGCAAGTTGAGTTGAATAAGATTACAAGTACCACTTTTACACGATAGCCCTTACAACTTATCGTGGGACATTAGAAACATTTAAAGAGAGTCATGTCCACTCCCTAAGACATGCTTCCACATGCTTTTCACACCTACACTTTAGTTTGTATGTACTGTGAATCATATGCTTCTCTATTCCTAATAATATTCTATATTCCTAAGTTTCAGTCATCACAACGCCGAATGTAATGCAGAAATTCAGATTAAGTATTCATAGACCAGTCTGTCATTGACTGACATAAAGATTTAAGATTATCTACAAGAGGAAAGGAAACTAAAGTATACTAAGTTTTTTTAATCTGACTTTTTATTTGGAGATAATTATAGATTCACATGCAATTATAAGAAAAGTACAGAAAGATCCCAGTACCCTTTGCCCATTTTCCCCCAATGTGACATCTTACAAAACTGTGGAACAATGTCAGAACCAGAATACTGCTACTGAAAGAGCTGAAACATAGAACATTTCCATCAGCACAAGCAACTGTCATTTTGCTGTTACGGCTATATCCATGGCCTCACCACTACCACTTCTTCCTTTAATCCTAGCAACCACTACTATCTCCCCCATTGCTATAATTTGTCATTTTAAGAATGGTATATAAAAAACAATACATTATGTAACTTCAGGGTTGGCTTTTTTCATCTAAGTCATTGCCTGTATTAACGGTCTGTTCCTTTTTATTGCTGAGTAGTATCCCATTGCATGGATGTATCACAATTTGTTCAACCATTCATCCATTAAAAGATAGCTGGGCTGTTTCCAGTTGGGGCTATTACATGCACAGGTGCTATGAACATTAGTGTACAGGCTTTTGTATGAACATAAATCTTCATTTCTCTGGGATATACACCCAGGAATACAACTGCTAGATTGCCTGATATTTACATGCTTAGTTTGGGTTTTTTTTAAAGATCATATTTATTTATTTGACAAAAAAAGAGAGCAAAAGCAGTGGGAGAAGCAGGCCTCCCACTGAGCACAGAGCCTGCTGTGAGGCTCCATCCCAGGACCCTGGGATCATGACCTCAGGGGAAGGCACACGCTTAACTAACTGAGCCACGCAGGAGCCCCCATGGTTAGATTTTTAAAAGAAATTATCAAACTCTTTTCCAGAGTGGCTGGAAATTACATTCTCATGGACAATGTATGAGTGATCCAGTTTCTCTATATCCTTGCTGGCAGCTAGTGTTATTATTTACTCATTGTGATCGTGTATGGTGCTATCCCATTGGTTTTAGTTTGCATTCCCCTAATGGAAAATGACACATGACTTTCCTGGTGCTTATTTCCCTTCTGTATGTCTTATTCAGTAACATGTTTCTTCTTTTGTCCAAGTTCAAACTGGACTGCTTGCTTTCTGTTAACTTTTTTAGTTTATATATTCTAGATACTAGTCCTTTTGTCAGATAGGTGATTTGCAAACATTTTCTCTCATTCCCTACCTTGTCTTCTTATGCCCTTGACAGGGTCTTCCACAGAGCCAAAGGTTTAAATTTTTATTTAATCCAACTTACCACTTTTTTCTTTTTAAGGGTTATGCTCCCGGTGTCAAATCTAACTCTTCACCTAGACCTAGATCCTAAAGACTTCCTTTTGTCTTTTCCTAAAAGTTTTATAGTTTTACATTTCACATTTAAGTCCATGATCCATTTTGAGTTAATTTTCATAACATGTGAGACTTAAGTCAGGGTTCATCTTTTGCTGATGGTGTTCAAATGCTCCAGCACCATGTGTTGAAAAGGCTAGCTTTCCTTCATGGCACTGCTTTGGCACCTTTGTGGAAAATCATTTGGACACATTTACGTAGATCTGTTTCTAAGATCTGCTCTGCTCAGCTGATCTAAGTGTCTATCCTCCACCAATACTACAGAGACTTGATTACTCTATAAGGCTTGAAATCAAGTAGACTGATTCTTCACACTTTATTCTGATCTCTGGGAAAAAGCATCCAGTTTTTCAGCGTCAAGTAAAATGTTAGCTATAGGTTTCTATGGCTGTTTGTTTTTTTTTTTTTAATCAAATTGAGGAAGCTCCCTTCTATTCCTATCTTACTGAGAGTTTTAATCATGAATGGGTACTGAATTTTCTCAAATGTTTTTTCTGCATCAATTGACAGAATCATGTGACGTTTCTTCTTTAGTCTTTTAATATGGTAGATTACATTGATTTTCAAATACTGAATCAGATTTGCTTTCCTAAAATAATGCCCCCCCTTGGTGATCGTGTATAGTTATTTTTCTATTTTGCTCAATTATATTTGCTAGTATTTTGTTAAGAATTTTTTTATCTATATTCATGAAGGACACTGGTCTGTAGCTCTCTTTTTTATACTGTTTTTGCCATATGGCATCACAGTAATACTAGCTTCACAAAGCGAATTGAGAAACATTCCCCCCTTTCTGTTTTCTAGATTAGATTATATAGAATTGGTGTCAATTCTTTAAATATTTGGTAGAATTCTCTAGTGAAACCATCTGGAGCTAGAGATTTCTTTCTTGGCAGTTTTTAAATTATAAATTCAATATTCTTAATCATTATAGGGCTATTCAAATTATTTATTTCAGGGTAAGTTGTAGTAGTTGTGTTTCTGGAGGAACTGGTCTGTTCCAACTACACTGTCAAATTTATGTACATGGAATTGCTTGTAGTAGTCCCTTATCAACCTCTTGGTGTCTGCAATTGGTGATTTCCTGCTTCATTCCTGATACAGCTATTTGTGTCTTTTTTTCCTCTGTCTGACTTGCTAGAGAATTGTTAATTTTATTAACCTTTTCAAAGAGTCAACTCTTTGTTTCCTTAATTTTCTCTATTGTTTTACTGCTTTCAGTTTCACTGATTTCTGCTTCTATGTACTTCCTTCTCCTTGCTTTGTGTTTACTTTTATTTTATTTTCCTAGGTTCTTGATGTGGGAGCTTATATTAATATGAACCTTTGCCTATTTCCTAATGTATGCATTTAGCACTATAAATCTTCCTGTTAGCACTGCCTTAGCTGTGTCCCATGAATTCTGACATATTTTCATTTTTATCCTCTTTGATACCTTTTTTTTATTTGAGACTTCTTCAACCCACACATTATTTAAAAGTGTGTTGTATAGTTTCCAAATGCTTTTTGGAAACTACCTGTTATTTTTCTAATAACTACCTGTTATTTTTCTGCTATTCATTTTCATTTTTGCAATATGGCAAAACAAAGAAAAAAAAATATTCTGTAGGAGTTCAACTATTTTAAACACTTTGAGGTTTGTCCTGTGGCCTAAGATATGGTCTTGGTATAATCCTCCATGGGCACTTCCCTCCTCCCCCCGCCATGGGCACTTAAAAAGAACGTTTTTCTGCTGTTATGGAGTTATGTGTTCTATAAATGTCCATTAGATCGTTGTGGTTGGTGGTGCTGCTGAGTTTTACCATACACTTGCTGATTTTCTGCCTAGTTCTATTAATTGCTGAGAGAAGGATACTGAAGTATACTTTGAATTTGTCTGTTTCTCCTTTCATTTCTACCAATTTTCACTTCACAGGTTTTACAGCTGTTTTGTTGGTACCTACACATTTAGCATTGCTCTATCTTCTTAGTGGGTTAACTCTTTTATCATATAACATCTCTCTCCATCTCTGATCATTTTCTTTGCCCTGAAGTTTACTTTACCTGATATTAATATAGCTTTTTCTGTTTTTTTTGGTTAATCTTTGTAATGATCTAGCCAGTTCTCATTATATATTGATTCCATGTTTGCTAATTTACTCACTCACTAAAATGTATTTAGTCCCAAAAATCAATACTTGCAATATTTTTAAAGTCATTCATGGACATGCACAGAGCAGCAAAAAGTTTGAGTTGCCTGACACACATATTCCTAGCTAAAATCAAACAAGGCATGAATCACTCTGCCTTCTTGTTTCAACTCTCAAGCTAAAAACAAATATGCTTTTCACAATCTACTTAGCACCACATTTTCCCCATTTTTTGCTTTTTGTTGGTCATTTCACTGCTTAACATGGCCGGCCTTGGGCATAGCACTGAAGGACTGCTTCCAGTTCCTAAGAGCAATAAGGCTGTTGGTGCCTTACAGAGAAAAGGTGTGCTAGAATCAGACAGGACTCACAGTGCTATTGGCACTGAATTCAAAGTTAATGAATCAACAATACACACCCAATAAAGTATCTTTACATGGAAATGCATGTAATTTTTTTTAAAGATTTTATTTATTTATTTGACAGACAGAGAGTACAAGTAGGCAGAGAGACAGGCAGAGAGAGAGGAGGAAGCAGGTTTCCTGCTGAGCAGAGAGCCCGATGTGGATGTGTGGCTCATCCCAGAACCCTGGGATCATGACCTGAGCCGAAGGCAGAGGCTTTAACCCACTGAGCCACCCAGGCGCCCCTAAACAGAAACGCATATAAAACAAGGATATGTATTGACCAGTTGACGAAAATGTGAACATAGGCTCACAGGAGCCTAACTCTGCATTTGCCCTAGGAGCAGTTCAGAGTTTGCTAATTCAGTGTTCACAGTGATTTAATTAGCTACCACAAATGAGGAGAATCAACTGTTTATGTTTTCCCATCTTTTTATTTTCAAGTTGCTATGTTATTATATTTGAAATCAGTTTCTTATAAACAGCATATAGTTGGGTACATTCTTAATCCATTCTGCCAATATGTTTTTTTAGTTGGTGTTTTTATAGCATTTACTTAGCGTAATTATTGATATATTAGATCTTAAGTCTTTGGTTTTCTATTTTTCCTCTCTGTTATTTGTTTCTCTAGGGCTAGTTTTTTTTTCTTCTTCCTACTTGCCTGTGGATTGCTTGAACATTTTTTAGAATGCCATTTTGATTTATCTGTAGTGTTTTTGAGTATATCTCTTTGCATAACTCTTTTTAGTGGCTGCTCTACGTATCATATTACATATATAAAACACCTTAGTCTACTGGTGTCATCATTTTACCAGATTAAGTAAAGTGTAGAAAACTTACCTCCTATTACATACAACCCTTTACCCTTCCATGTTTGCAGTATAATTTTCTTAAATATTTTATTCATATATATCTAGAATCACATTTAAAAAGTATTATAATTTTCACCTCAACCATCAAACACAATTCAGAAAACTCAGGAAAAAAAGGAAAGCAAATTTAACAGTATATTTGCTTACCATGTTCTTTCCTTCCTTATATTCCAAGGTTCCTTCTTTTATCATTTCCTTTCTGCTGAGAGAAATTCTTTTAGCCTAAAATTTTAGCCTAAAATTCTTTTAGGGCAGGTCTGCTTAAGGTTGTTTTCTTTTACCTGAGAATGTCTTGATTTCCCCTTGTCCCAAGGATATGTTAGCTAGGTATATGATTCTAGGTTCACAGTTATTTTCTTTTAGCACCTAAAAAATACTGTGCTACCATTTTCCAGTCTCCATGGCTTTTGATGAGAAACTCTCATTCTAATTATTTTTCCCCTATAGGTAAGGTGTCATTTTCCTCTGCTGCTTTTGATATTTTTTGCCTTTAGTTTTCAGAAATTTGATTATGTGGTGTATTGGCAGAGATCTCCTTGGGTTTCTCCTCTCCTACTGGCAGTTTGCTCGGCTTCCTAAATCTCAAAGTTTATATCTTTATCAAAGTTGAGAAGTTTTCAGCCATTATTTCTTTGAGGGTTATTTTCAACCTTAATTTCTTTCTCTTTTCTTTCTCTTTTCTTTCTGAGACTCCAGTGATATGAATGTTACATATTTCCTTATAGTACCACAGCTCCCTGTGGCTCTGTTCAATTTTTTGCCATCTATTTTTTCTCTTTTGGTCAGATTGCTCTATCATTTAGTTTACTGTTCTTCCTTCTGTCCTTTCCACTTTACTATTGAGCCCATTCACTGAGATTCTCATTTTGTTTATAGTATTTTTTTCAGATGTAGAATTTCCATTTGATTCTTTTTTATATTTTGTTTCTTTGATGAGATTTCCTATTTCTTGTCTGAGGCTTTCTATGTTTTCATTTGTTACAAGCTGTTTGTAATTGCTCATTAAAGCATTTTTATTTGGCTATTTTAAATTTTTTTGTCAGATAATTCTAAATTCTAAAACTTCTATCATCTTACTGTTGATTTTCTTTTGTTATGATTTTCATTTGAAACACAGGCATTTTCACATTATGTTTTAAGATCCTGGATTATTATTTAAGCCTTCTATTTTAGCCGGTTTTCTCCAACACCACAGTAGTAGAAGCAGGTAGGGGTGCTGCTGCCTCAACATTGCCATTGGAGGTGGCAGCCTGGGCTCCCCACTTGGCTTCCACTGACATTCAAAGAGAGGCTCTCCTTATAAACTCTGAGTGAGAGTGGGAGTTCCAGACACCACACATGGTCTTCACCGACAATGCAGTAGGATGATCTCATTACTGCTGGCAATAGTGATAGTCCTGACTCTCCCTAGATCTCTTCTAAGACCATGCCATCAGGGAAGAGGGAGGGTGCATTATTTTCAACTGGGCCATAAGTCCAAACTCCCCACCTGGTTTCTACTTACTGCAAAGGTGGAGCTGGGGAGGCTCACTGATGGGTACTGAATATATGAAAAGTCCAGGTTCCTTACTTGATCTTTCCTGACACCACCATGGCAGGGGTTTGGGATACACTGCAACAGCCTTGTGAGGACAAAAGTCTAAGCTACCCACTCAGTTTCTTTTGGCATGGGTCACAGTGGAGGCACAGGTTTTTTTTCTGTAGTATCTGACTAGAGTAGAATGATTATTTTCTAAGTTTTCTGTCTTGACAGACTATCCCCTTCCTGGTCCACTGGCTACACAGAACAGGCTTTTGTTAGTTTTTTTTTCTTTTTTTTTTTCCTATATTCATTGGCATTTCCAAATTGCCAGCTTTTTCAGCTCCAACTCTGGGGTATATGATGAAAAAAAAAAAAAAAAAACAAAGAACTCAGGTCCCATGGTCCCTAGCCAGTCTGCCTTCTTCTTTCTACCTCTCAAAGTCTCCTTATGTTATATATATATATATATATATATATATATATATATATATATATATTTCCCCCCCCCCAAGAGTTCTTAGTTGTTTTTAGTTATACTTAGGGGGATAAATAGGAAAAAGTACATCTACTCCATCTTTCCAGAAGTGGAAACTTCCCAGCATGTTAATTTTTTAAAAACACACTGTGTAAAGTATAAAATTTTCACAAAGCAAACATGAGTGTCAATACTACTTCTCTGCAAGCTTCATTTTTTTCCTGAAGATTACCTCCTCTGTGAACTATCCAAGTCAAAATTAATTACTTCTTTCTTTGTGTATCCACAGCATGGCATTTACTTTTCTGTAAGGCCTATAATCATCCAATGGTACCACTACTGGTCATATAAGTAAAGCAAACTGAAGATGAAGACCATGGCAGATTCATGTTTGGATTCTCAATGTCTGAATGTCTAAGAGCACACATGTATTACAATAACTCATAGAGTGTGGGGAAAATAGTGGAGATCCAATAAATATCTGTTCACTGAATAAGTGAACAAATGAACATTTATTCAGCACTTGCCCATATGCTCTGAAACTCAAGAAGGGTTTGTTAAATTGGGCTAAATTGTTTCTGCATCTGTCAGTCTAATCAATCCACAATTATTTCTTCCCAAGAGGAAAAGAGAAGCTCACAAAGTATATCCAAGGTGCAATTATTACAGATTAGTACTTTTTCCCCACCAACATTTAATTAATTAGCACTATTTATTTAAAAACTACAACTAGAACTACACATGGTACAGAAGAAGTGAAAGTCAAGATCCCTACCCTCAGAAGTATAAAGTATCCTATGGAAACTGAAAGATAAGCAAAAATCAAAGAGTAAATAAATCTGTGAAAATAAACTATAAGAAAAAAAAGGATATGGGTGATCTGTATCATTAAAAAGGACTTCATAAGAGAAGCAGGACTTCTGTCAGGCTTTTAAAGATAATTAAGTTTTAGTTGACTGAGAGGAAAGCAAAAAGAAGGGCATTTCATATCTAGAAACAGTAGAAAAATACAAAGATAGAAATGAATTCAGACAGAGAGGAATTCCCTTAAAGAGGATAAAGCTGAAAATCAGAATTTGAAAACAACTCAGAATTCACACAGCATAGAAGAAGAAATAAAGAAATCACCATCATCTCAACTATATTACAGTTTACAAAGATTTTTCAAACATGCATTTCCTCATTTAAGCCACCAAATATCTTTGATGAAATGCAGAGTGAAACATGGAGTGACTTGAATTTAGATTTTCAGACATTCACCCTTGTGCCACATACACACCATTCTCTCTGTGTAATGTTCAAATAATTGGGGGGTTTATATTGGGGTGGGGGTGCTCTTTTCCTAGTGAGATAAATCTGTCAATATTTTAAAAGACAGATTTAAAAGAAGAGACTAGAAAGGTGATAAAGATCCTAACTAGAAAGGCAGTGGTGAACATGGGGAAGAAAGGAGTAAATCCTAGGAGAGATTTCAGAAGAAGATAGATGATTTGACAGAAGAAGGAAGGGAGTCAAAGAAAAAGCTAAGGTTTCTGTTTCAGGCATTGAGGAAAATACTGGTACCTAGTCAAGGGGATCAGAAAACATGAATGATGGTTCATATTTAGACACTGAATTTCAAGAACTCTACAGGTTTGTAGAAAAGCAGGAAGAAGAAAGACATGAAGGGGTGCCTGGGTAACTCAGTCGGTTAAGCATCTGCCTTTGGTTCAGGTCATGATCTTGGGGTCCTGGGATGGAGCCCTGTGTGGAGCTTCCTGCTCAGTGGGAAGCCTGCTTCTACCTCATCCTCTGCCCCTCCTCCCACCTCCACTTATGTGCTCTCTCCCTTGCTCTCTCTCAAATAAATAAATAAAATCTTTAAAAAAAAAAAAAAGACATCAAGCCAAGGAGCAGTGCATGTTGTTCACTGAAAGCTATTAAACAAAGCTAACCTGTCTGGAATCTAGAAGCCCAGAGCCACATTTGAATTGGTTATCTCAACCAAAATGGCTATAGTCATATCATGGTAGACTATGGTAGCTATGGTTTTTTACTTCTCAGCATATGTCCCCATTTTCTCTTTTCTTTTCTCTAAGTTCATCCACTCTGACCCCCACACTCTGGTCTAGGCTGACTGTCAATCACTCCGCATCCAAACTACAAAGACAGATTGGTCCAAGTAAGGCCAATCAAAATCTTCATCAACAATGATATATGGTATATTAACTACATTTTCCTATTTTCTATATTCCTGATGCTCTGATACCTTGGGCCTCACTGATCAGGAGGAACTGCCCCTCCCAAGGTTAGCTGATTCATAGACTTCCCTGTGAACACTCCTTTCATATGTAAACCGACCAACCTAAACCAATACCCTCCAACCATCCTCCAAATCACATTTAAAGCCTCCAAACTTGCTCAGCCAATATTTCCCTGCCCTAATCAACCCAGGGCCAGAGACCAAACAACTTGAGATGGTTCATATACCTGAAAGCTCACTAAAATTATTCAAACCAATCCTAAGCCTGTTTACTTTGTCTCACCCATTCTTTCTCACCAAAACTACAATAAAGTCTTATGCACATGCCTTCCTGCCACTCCTCTGCCTCCTACCTGACCCTGGTACTTCCTTAGGTGGTACCACATGGCATGGCATGCCCCTCCTCTTGAGAAATGTAACAAAATAGCTTTCCAATGGCAATCATTTCCTGATCTGATGGCTCCTCACATCTGAAAAATAATAAGATATATTTTAAAATATAAGGATGTTGCAAATAAAAGTTGTTTCAACACAGTACTGGAAGTCCTAGCCAGAGCAATTAGGCAAGAAAAAGAAATAAAAGGCATCTAAACTGAAAAGGAGGAAGTCAAACTGTCTCTATTGGCAGATGACATGATATTATATATAGAAAACTCTAAAGAGTATCAAAAACCTGTTAGAATAAATGAATTCAGTGAAGTTGCAGGATACAAAATCAATACACAAAACTCTGCTGTATTTGTATACACTAATAACAAAATATCAGAAAGGGAAATTAAGAAAACAATCCCATTTACAACTACATCAAAAATAAAATAAAATATCTCGGAATCAATTTAGCCAAAGAGGTGAAAGACCTATCTATTGAAAACTACAAGACATTCATGAAAGAAATTGAAAAAGACACTAACAAGTGGAAATATATTTCATGCCATGGGTTGCAAGAATTAATATTGTTAAAATATCCATACTACCCAAAGCAATATACAGATTCAATACAATCCTTCTCAAAATTCCAATGGCATTTTTCACAGAAAGAGAACAAACAATCCTAAAATGTTCATAGAAAAACAAGAGACCCCAAAGAGCCAAAGCAATCTTGAAAAAGAAGAAAAAACTAGAGGCATTGCACTCCCTGATTTCAAACTAAATTACAAACCTATAGTAATTAAAATAGTATGTTACTGGCATGAAAACAGACACACAAATCAAAGAAACAGATGAGAATCCCAGAAATAAAATCACACATATATTGTCAATTAATTTACAACAAAGAAGCCAAGAATATATCATGGGTAAAGGACAGTCTCTTCAATAAATTGTGCTGGGAAAACTGCACAGCCATATGCAAAAGAATGAAACTGGGCCCACTATCTTACACCACACACAAAAATTAACTCAAAATGAATTTAAGAACTTGAAGACCTGAAACCATAAAAGTCCTAGAAGAAAACCAGCAGTAAGCTCCTAGACATAGGTCTTGACGATGATTTTTTTGAATCTGACATCAAAAGGAAAAGTAACAAAACAAAAATAAACAAGTAGGAATATATCAAACTAAAAAGCTTCTGCACAGCAAAGGAAACCAGCAACAAAATGAAAAAGCAACCTGCTAAATGGGAGAAAATATTTGCAAACCATATATGTAATAAGGGGCTAATATCCAAAATACATAGAGAATACATATAATGCAATACCAAAAACCAAACAATTAAAAATTAATTTAATTAATTTAAAAATGAGCAGAAGATCTGAGTATACACTTTTCCAGATGACCAAGAGGTACAGAGAAAGATATTCTACATCATTAATCATTAGAGAAATATAATTCAAAATCACAATGAGATATGCCTTAATACCTGTTTGAATGGCTACTATCAAAAAGACGAAAATAATTAATCTTGGTGAGGACGTGGAGACAAGGGAACCCTGGCGCACTGTTGATGAGAAAGCAAACTGGTGCAAACACTATGGAAAACAGTACAGAGGTTCCTCAAAATATTAAAAATAGAACTGCCACACGATCCAGCAATTCATCTTCTGAGTATTTATCCAAAAAAAAAACTAACTCAAAAAGATATATGCACTCTCATGTTCACTGCAGCATTGTTTACAATAGCCAAGATATGGAAACAACCTAAGTGCCTATGGAGAGATGAATGGAAAAAGAAATCAAGGTGTCCATATACAGAAGAGAATATTATCCAGCCATAAAAAAGAATGAAATCTTGCCATTTGCAACAGCATGGATAGACCTCAAGGGCATTGTGCCAAGTGAAATAAGTCAGACAGAGAAAGACAAATACTATATGATCTCTCTTCTATCTGGAATCAATCAATCAATAAAACCAAAATCAAAGATACAGATAACAGACTGTTGGCTGCAAGAGGCAAGGGCGGAAAAGGGGGGAGAGAAATGTGTGAACTCTTTGGGATTTGTTTGTTTTCCTGTTTGTTTACTTTAAATAAATGAAAATCAACAAATTAATTTAACAACATTTTTTAAAAAGAACCTCTCCTTGCCAAAGGATGTGAGGTTAAATGTGTTTCTATCACTAGGATTTGTTTTTTAAATGTTCCTTTTATGCTTACATTAGCTGCCTCTAAGATCTACCAGAGTAGATTTTTTGGTTATTATTCTACTCCCCAATTGCTTTTCTTACCCAGTTTAATCATATACAGTGTCTCTTTGCACCTAGTACTAAACCCTGCTTTTGTCTTCTAGAACCAGATCTACATTCTCAAATGCCTGCTAGGTATCTCCATCTGTGGATGAATTCAAAGGCTAACTAAAATAATCTTTTCTCCCCAAGATCTTTCCTTCAAGGCTCCCTATTTCTGAAACAGGGAATACAAATGCTCCAAACTTGGTAGGCAGCTTGACTCCCCTTTTTTCTCCCCCAAGATTCTGCACATTGATCTACCACTATACCTTTTCTGTCCTGTCTTAGGGCAGCTCTTGAGGCCTCCCTCCAAGAAAGCAAGAGCAAGGGTCTCTGCTTTCTTGGTTCTCAGAGCCTTCTGCTCATTTTCTTCCTGAGGACCACTGAAGTTTATATTAATTTTATGTCTGCATTTCTGTCTCTGACAGTAGGTCATGACTGCCTTGAAAGGAGCTTTGTTTTTAGTAATTAAATTTAGTTTTACGTTTCTATGTATTCTGATTTCCTCCATATTTCAGTGTTTGGAATAATGTGGGAATAAATGCTGGTTGAATTATTTGTATCAACTGCACTAATTACAGTAAAAGTGATAGCAAATGAAGACAAAGCAAATACAGTTTTAAAAACAGGATCCTCTTGAGTCTTCTGATCGTACAAAATAACAGAAAAATCTGATGAATGGGGTGGTGATTCAAATGGTATAAATATATGAAGGGATAAAAAAACTGAGGAACTTAGTATTTTCCCTGATGGATGAAAATAAATTTATAAAATACATGTATTCATAACTTCAAATTATTGGAAGACAATTATGGTATTTCTGTCCCTCAACCAGACTACATTGAAGATTGAACATTTGCAATAACTTGTGTTTTTAAAATTATACTTGTGTTTTTAAAATTGAGAAAAGGTAAAATAAAGTGCTCACGTGTGGGGAAAAAAATGTTGTTTCCACTGAGATTGCCAGGATGTGAATCTGGAGCTTTAGGCACCCATTTGGCCTACTGTATACACAAAAAACCTATCTTCAGAATGAAACCAAAGAGGACAGGACAAGCTAAGCTGAAAGATAGACAATTTGGGATAGAGATGGGCCCATATTATATCATTTGTATCCTGTACCTAGCCATGTCTAAAGCCAGCTATATTCCTGAACTTTCTTTTTTATAATCTATATAAGTTATAGATGGATTGCTTTCACTTGCAACCAAATGTTCTGATTCAATGTCACCAAGCTTATCAACTTCCCCAAAATCTCCAAGTTAGAAAGAGGATTTCCCTCTTTCTGTGAATGAAACCATAATTGTCCCTATCATTCAGGCTCAAGAGTACAAAAGCATCTACTTATTCAGTCAGCCACTAAATATCATTATTCTATCTTCTTACATCTCTTCCTTTTGTCCCTACCAATAACGTTTTCACCACTTTAATTCTGATCTTCTTTATTTCTCTCACTTAGCAATAATGTTATACGTAATACATCTGAATTATCACCTTCTCTTTGAAATCTTTTCTTATCTGCTCTGGCCAAAATAATCCCCTCATTCTGCTTTTTCCTCATTCTTTACCCCCACTCTCCTACAACCATCTTGAGTCAGCTCAGGCACAATCATTTCCAGGATGCTATACCTGACTTGACTTCTCTTCTCACAGGTGGTGCTGAATGTCCTCTTCAATGATATCCCAGCACCCTATGCTTACCTCCTTCAAAGTTTACCACAGCCTATGTCAAAATTAACCAAATTATGTCACTAGTCTTACAAGTTTTTCAAGGGAAAGATTTATGTTAAATGGATTATCTGTCCAGTGTGTAGTAGAAGCTCAATAAATGTTTTTGAGTTTTTAAAGTGAATTGTGTTTCCTTCATCCTTGTGTCTCCATCATTCATCACATGTGTGACACAGAGTAGCAGCTAGATTTGGTTTTGGCTGGCTATGTGAAGAGTCTTCTGCAACAGGCTGAATGTGTCCCCCAGGAAATTCAAATGTTGAAATCCTAACCCTAACGTGATGGTACTAGGAGGTGGGGCATTTGCAAGGTCATTAGGTCATAAGGCTAGGCCTTCATGAATGGGATCAGTGCCCTTACAAGAGTGATACTATTGAGTTCTTTTGCTATCTTGAAGATACAATGAGAGGTTGGAAGTCTGCAATCCAGAAGAGGTCCTTCATCAGATCCCAGCCATGCTTGCACCCTGATCTCAGACTTCTAGTGTCCAGAACTGTGAGAAATAAATTCTGATGGTTTATAAGCCACCCAGGCTATGACACTTCGTTACAGCAGCCTGAACAAAGAAGACACCTCCTCATCTCCAGTCTGACTATAATTCTATCCACCCAACTCACCATTATAGATTAATCTTGGCTCACAACCTTACTTGGTGGTGATTCCAAAAATGCTTTCATTAGCACTCTAGATTGCCTTTGCCTTTCTTCCTTACCTACCTTATTTCTCAAAACTAAGTTTGAATTTTCTCTGTGCTTGCTTGCTCCATAATACTACCATCAACATTTACCTAATCATACCATATGTCTCCATTATAATCCAAGGTTGTCTGATCTCAGCCCGGTCTTTGGCATTGCTTGGCACCTCTCATATTTATCTTCAGCTGACCCCTATCAAATTCCCCCACTGCAGCTGCTACAGAGTTTTTCCACTCTCCTTAAGCCCCAAATTCCACCCTTATTCCCCACATGCTCAGTGAAAGATCTCCTCTTCCACATAACTCAGGATACAATATTACAACCATGAGATGGCTTGGCTTTCTTCATCCTCACCTCAGAACATTTCTATCCCTTTATACAGCCCTTCTCAGCTCACGCTCCAAGGAAAGAACTGCACACCCTCCTTTGCAAAGCCAAATTCTCTATTCATACTATACCAATGATTTAATTTTTCTCCCACTCTTTGGTTTCTTCTCTTCACCACACAGGAATGCTTAAACTTCCTCTGTCTAAAGAGTTAGTATATTTCATTATTACCTAATGTTTATTGAGCATTTACAATGTGGCAGGGCCACTGTAAGCAGTTCACAGCAATTATTTTACTTAATCTTGACAATAACCTTTGATGTTTTAGATAGCATATCCCCTGTTTTACAGATTTAGATACTGAGGCCAGTATTGGGAAGTTTGCTTAAGGTCACACAGCTCTCTACCTCCATATACAACTCGAACTTTTCTAACAAGTGCTCTAAATTTAATTCTTCTCCCTTATTTCCTGCCTCTCTTGCCCTGTGTTTCCATATCATAGGTCCAAAACCCTCACTGCCAGGCCAATCACAGCAACTTATAGCTGAGCATTTCTGTTCTGTCAACAAGGACAGGACATCCATCCATACACTGTCCACATAGACACACACAATACCACTACCACAATCCTTCAAAATACACTTGTTGAAATGTGGAAAAAAAATTAATCCAGCCCTTAGGAGAATGATATTTAAAAAACAAAACACTACATAGCAGCACTGCCCTTTTCTCTTTCTCTCAGCTGCCATCACTTTTATAAATTTCTAAGCACAAAGCATTTAGAATTATGCAAAAGAAATGAAAGCACCGAGGAGGTTTTTCTGTGTTTAAGAAGCACTCACAGCCTCAATATTTTTCCTCAGTTTCTTAACCTAATCCCCTGGTCCACAGTTTAGCACAGGTCCCATGGCGTTCAAGAAGAATTCTGTCCAAAACATGAGGGACAAGATCAGGTCCAGAAAGGAAGAGCTCGCAACATTATCCACTCAAGAGCTTCCCCATCAGAAAGGCCAGGCTGACACCAGGTCAGCTGCGGAAACAAACATTTCTTCCACTGACAAGTGTTTAATTGGACATTTTGAAAATCTAATGTCATGTATGCAGATGCAAATGTTTGAAGAGTTGTTTACAGTGTTGCTTGTGCCAGACAGGCTCCAATGCCAAGCCAGCACACAGCCTCCCATTCTTCTGCTGGGCTCGGCTTCTAAAGATGTCTCAGGGCTCCCTGAGCCTTGTAAATTTCCACATCCACAGAATTATCTGTGTTTCCAAAGCAGAGTCCTTCTTCCCCCTTCCATCCTGGTAGGTCCTTCTCCTGCCAATCTCTGCAACTGCCTGCTCTCCTTCAAGAAAGGCTTTGGAGAAGTGATTTGTGAAGTGATTACTCCAGCTCTAGAAAGTATAGTGTTGAAGTTTTCGTCATTGTTGAAAAACTAACAAAAAGAAAATGCCAGACTCTAGATCCCTGCCCAGAAATCAGGTCTTAGGTGATGCAATTATTTCAAGAATTAGTACAAAATAAAAATCCTGCCACTTGTTTTGCATTTGATAAGTTCATTTCTTATGTAATGGTCTTCATTGTATAAAAGGCCATAAAAATTGTGATCATTTATTAATGAGTTCATTCACTTATTCATACTACAAACATTGATTAATTACCTACTATGTCTACAGCAACTGCAAATATTTCCGATATACAGAAAGAAGGAATATGTCATCCTGGCCTCAGGAAGCTAGTGAAAGAGGACGGCAAATGACTGTCATACATAAGGAAATAAATTCTCATGTACTTACAATAAAGTAATGATAAAGTACTACAGGATTATCACAGGAGAGAATAAGGAAGAAATAACAGAGAAGATGGTATTTCAGCTCAACCTTAGAGGATAGATTCATTTTCATTGCTGTATAGTGGGAAGGGTGTTTCTTGTTAAAGAACAATCATGAGCAAAGGTCTGAACATTTATAATATATTGCCCAGAAATGGTAAAAAGTCTAGGGAAGCTGGGATGTTATAAAGCACTAGGAAGAAATTTAAACACACACACACATGCACACAACAAATATATTTCTAGTCTCTTTTCACACTTACTCAGGGTCTACAGTCAGGGGGTACATAGGAATGAGTATTTTTTAAATCTTCCCAGGTCATGATGTGCACTCATGATGAGACTGGATACACATATATACAGAATACATGGAGAAATACAGGAGGGTTACAGACTGAACTGTGCCCCCCTCACCCCCGCCCCCAAAATGTATACATTGAGGTCCTGTTCTAATCCAGTACCCCATATATTTGAAGGCAGGGCCTTTAAAGAGATCATTAAGTTAAAATGGGGGCATAAAAGTAGGCCCTGATACAATCTGACTGGGGTCTTTATAAGAGAAAATTCAGACACATAGAGAGACCAGGGATATGTTGAACAGAAAAAAGCTTTTGTGAGGAAAACAGCGAGAAGAAACCATCTGCAAATCAAGGAAAGGGGCCTGGGAAGAAACCAAACCTGCTGGCACCTTAATCCCAGAGCTCCAGCCTCCAGAACCACAAGAAAATAACCTTCTGTTGTTTAAGTCCCCCAGTCTGCATATTTTGCGATGGCAGCCCTAGCAACCTAACACAGGAAGTGAATGTACCATGAATGCACCCAGAAATATAGTTCATGCCAGATTTTTAAGAATCTTAAATGCCATACTAGGTGTTTAGACTTTACTCCACAGAAAATTTCTCCAACCTGAGGCCTTTTGCAAAGGGAAGTAATATGACTCAGCCTATGATCCAACTCTTGAGGCAGCATGGAGGATAAAGAGGTTTAAAAGATTCTGCCTGGGAAAGGCAAGAGACAATACAGGGTATGACTAGGGCAATGACAGAAAGGATGGTGAGAGAGGGAGCAGAAAAATTTAGGAGTTATAACTGGTAGCCATAACAGCATTTGCTGACTTATTTATTTTGGAGGATGAGGAAAAGGGTTAACTCCCTTTTGAGCCTGTTCTGTACCCTATATTTCAGACACATCACATTACCTACAATCCCACTGATTGAGGTCACATTAACCACAGGACAAAACACAAAGAGAGCATATTTGGGGATGCGACTGATGAGTTAGAAACCAGAGAAGAGAAATCAGAGAGAATTCAAGTGTGGAGATGAAGATCTCTTGAGTACAAAGGAGCTCCTTAAAGCCACAGGTTAAGGACAGCATTGCCCTCGCTTCGGATTTCAGCCCCAAAATGTAAGAGCTTGAATGTCCTCACTCCTGTCCTTACACAACAAATGAAACTGAACAAACTGAAAACCAACAACTTTCCTGGGACCTAGCAGGGAACTACAGATGCAGAGTGAACCACCACTCTAAAACGCTGAAGAGACAGGTAAAGCCCAGATCTGATCTACTCACCTAGAGCAGAAGCCACTGGAGCCATAAACTGGTAAGGATACCAATGTGGTCATTTGGGCAGACTGCTGGACACTGAGTCTGGACTACCATGACAGTGAGAAACACGTCAGGCCACAGTGCTGGTCAGGTTGAAGGCACAGGGGATTCCAACAATTTTCGATAATCATAAAACAAGTATGACAAAGGAGCAAAGACAGAAGGGAAACTAAACTACCAATCACTAAAAACAACAGTGGCTGATATTGACTGAGCACTTACCATGTGGCAGGCCTACGCTAAATGTTTACATTTCTTAAGCCTACAACAAACCTATAGGAAAATGCATTATTTTTCTATTGCTGCTGTAACAAATTACCACAAATCTGGTGGCCTAAACATCATAAATTTTTAACCTATAGTTCTGTAGGTCAGAAGTCCAATATGGGACCCACCAGGTAAAATTCAAAGTGGTGGGAGGGCTGCATTTGTTTTGGTGGCCCTAGCAGAGGACTTTTGTCCTTCCCTAGCTTCGTGTGGCCACTCACATTCCTTGTCTCATGGCCTTCTTCCGCCATCTTCAAAGCAGACAACATTGCATCTCCCTAGCCAGTCTTCCACAGTCCCATCTCCCTAACTCTCTGACTCTTCTTCTGCCCCTTCTTCCACTGGTAATTGGGCCCACCCAGACAGTCCAAGATGATCTTCCTACTTTCAGGTCAGATATTTAGCGATCTTAATTCCATCTGCAACCTTATTTCTCCTTTGCCACATAATCTATCACATTCACAGTTTCCAGGGAATAGGACATGGATACAAACAGTTACAATTATTATCTTTATGTTACAAATGAAGAAAATGAGGCATAGAGACCCTACGTAATTGGTCTAAGGTCATACAGGTATTGGTGGCAGAGCTGAAATTTGAACACAGGAAACTGACCCATATGCTTAATCATTAAACTCTAGAGAACATGGGTACTACTAAGTGATTTGTTTAAATGGTACCCTAAAATTTAGACTGAGTATGTAATGAAATGTCAGAATAGTGCAGACTTCCAGGATTTGCCCTCTGCATCTCAAAGAACTTAACTGGGGTTGGTGACTCTCCAACGGGCCCTGGTTTTCTATAAACTTTAACTCAGAAAAGCTAATGAAAAGAAAAACCCTACAAAAGACCAGCCAGATGTTTGAGATAGTAAACTTTTCAATATAATACACATGGCATTAATGATTTACAACACTTAATCAAATGTAACAAATGCATCTTCAGATTAGTCATGGATAACACAGACCCAATATATTTTGATCATGGTAACAGAATCTCAAAATGATATTCTGGGTACAAAAAAGATGAATATATATGAAGGTGGAAGATGAGTATATGAGTGCCTTGACAGCATCATGAAAGAGAAAGGATGTTTTCTTTTTGTCATTTCAACCTATTCCCAAGCTAACTGAAAACATGGGCTAAACCAGAGGACTGAGGCACTAGGCCAGCAAGACTATAGAATTCACTGCAATCTCCATTTGACTTTTTTTCAACAATCTTTCATAAATGTTCCAAGGAAGAAATGAATTTTCCACAAATAAGAGAATATATGTATATCCATATATAATAAAAATAAGAGAGATATATAATGTGTACATATATATATCACACAAATATATATTCACACATAAATAATTATATTATCTTATTAAGTATGTCATATTATTGGAACTTCTTATATCCATGTTTATCCTTATGAATTATATTCTTCAACTTAATTAGTTACATTATTCAAATCTTACCATTTGTCTTTTGTGTCTACTTCATTTACCAGCTAACAACAGATCTTAAGGCATTCCTTTTTTTTTTTTTTAAGATTTTATTTATTTATTTGTCAGAGACAGAGCGCATAAGCAGGGAGAGCAGCAGGTAGAGAGAGAAGCAGGCGGGACTCAATCCCAGGACCCTGGGATCACAACCTGAGCTGAAGGCACACGTTTAACCTTAACCATCTAAGCCGCCCAGGCATCCCAATCTTAAGGTATTCCTACAAACTGGTCATTCTCTCACACTTCTGACCATTTCCTTTATATATTTTGAGGATAAGTATCTCTAAATGCTTGGCCCATAAGAAGTCACAACTATTCTGTCTTCCTTACAGCTTTTATTTTTCATCAACCTAAAACATAAAACAACATAAAAAAGAGTGTAATACTCCTTCCTGGAATTACACTTGATTTCATCTTTATAATGATGTAGAATTCAAGGCCCATAAGAGTCTCTGGTTTCCCTACCTGGGCCCATTCTGTTTCCATTTACACTCATGACTGCCTCTTTTGCGTCCCCCCATCAGACCAAGGCAGTGCCAGTGCTGAGCAGTTGAGCTTCGCCTTACCCAATGTCCTTCTTGTCCATGCTTTGTAAGCAGTAAAGGTAGCTAGACAGATTCAACTGCAAATCATTATGTGCAAAGGCCTCTAGTGATTAAGGGATCCCATTCCAGAGCCCCATTTCTTCCATACATGATACTCAAGTTAGAAAAGTCTTCAACATATAATACAACCAACATAGATGTAGCTTCCTGCAGATGTGTCTTGCTTTAAGCAAACCCCGTATTTGAAAGTCTGGATTTCTCTAGACCATATATTAAGTAGTGATTAATTATTCACTTTATAAAGGGGTTATTTGCCTCATGGAAGATTTAATCATAAGACATATTGTAGATTCTTCTACTGCAGTGAAAGTATCATTAGATTTCCACAGATATTCTCTCTATACAACCATTCACAACCATCCCCACAGTATACAGCAGAATTGGTGCTAAAGATGCTTCTTATCACTGCCTCCCTCCTGAGAAATCTTGGCCTTTTGGCCTTCAAATATCATCTGCTTTACTTTTACATGATATAACATAGTGCAGAGTGGGGGGGCACAGTATAAAGGTCAGAGTTCCAAGGCAAAGCAAGGCTCTGATACAATACACAGAGCAGTTGAGGGGAATTCAGAAGGCTCGGTGCTCTTGCCAGCCAGGGGAGCTGGGGCAAACTACAGTCTGCTTAATACCCAGATTTGTAGTTTCTAAAAAAAAAGGTAATTGTGCCTGGCTCATATAACAATCAATGTAAAGGGTTCATATAACAATCAAATGTAAAAATTCTTCTTATATATCAGGTGCCATGCTAATATATTCTTTTTTCCAAGCAAGCCTAATGCCACAACACTAAGAGAATGTTATATCAATCTACCTTTTTCTTTGGTCGCAACTATTTGTCAGAGAACTCATTAAATGTTCAGAGAGTTCCTCCTAATCACTATCCTTCTCATTTTATCTGACTCTACCTCTTTTATTCTTCCCTTAGTTCAAAGCCTCCCAACACTTCCTCTGCAAAGTGAGATCAAACCCTTTGCCCAGCACCTCGGAACAATCTCCTATTTGTCTCTTCCTGACAAGCTCAGTAAGAGAAGAAACCAAAGTGTGTGGTATTCTTACCATTAAAGAAGTACCGTTATTTGGAAGAGCCAGCTCAAATTTCTTCTTTGTACTCCAAGTCTCCCTACACCTGCGTGAACAGTGATCTGCCCCCCCGCCTCGCTACACTCCTGCTGTTTGCTTATCTTTGTTCCTCTGAGCCACTCCTGTCTAGTCGCTCTATTTGGGTCTCTTCTGATGGCTCATAGTAATCCCTTATGCTCTGAGTGTCCAACTTCTTTTCCTTCCCTGGAACTTACATAAGAATTGGAGTTCTAACAAACACATGAAATACGATGCAGGGGTCATTAGCCAAGTCCAGTGCATTTTTGGTTTTGCTTTTGTTTATCCTTCTTTTTAAGAGATTTTGTCAAATTGATTTTTCTTTTCAGACTAAGGACCCGTGGTAATGTTCGGCAGGTCTCGACTGTATGATGTGGCAGAGCAGCCACAGCCAAGGCCGTTTGCCAGGAATCTCCCCTGGCTGTTCCACAGTTGCCTCCACTCACAGTCTTTCTCCTAAAACGTCCTCATCTCGTATTTATTAGTCTCTTCAGTAACATCTCCACTCTCCCAGCCAAGCAAATCCCAAACCTCCACATTATTTCCACCCTTATTTCCCATATCCAGCCGGTCATTAAATCCCGCCTTCTCTACTACCTGAATATCCTTCAAACCTGTGTTAGTTTAGATCCTTGCCCTATTTCATAGCAACGGCATCCTCAGGGTCTTCCAGCCTCCTGGCTTTTCCATCTCCAGGTCCTCCAAAGCATTATTGCTGGAGTTATTCTCTAAAGAAAATCCAATCATAAAACTCCTCTGATAAAAATTCTGCTTGGAAAAAACTCTGAAACAGATGATCCATGCTGTGAAAAAGTCAAGATAACATGGCCCCACTCTCACAAGACCTCTCTACTACAGCCACACAGAACTCCCATCTCTCTCTCTGGGAGGGCCACGCTCATACTTGCTGCCTCCTAGTCCTTACCAACGTAGTTCTCTCTGCTTGGAATGAATGTCCTTCCCCCTCCTCTTGGCCCTCAGCCTTCAAAATCAAGTTCAAAACTCACCTGCCCTCTGAAGTCTTCCCCAGCTCTAACCATGTCTTTGCTAGGAGAATGAATACCCCCACTGTAACATCACCCTGAGATGTAATTATCTGTGGAATGGTCACTTTGCTAGTTAAACTCAGTATGTCGTTCATCTTAATCTGGCACATAGTACACACTCAATAAATGGCCACTGAAATTAACATGTGCTAAATAAAATAATAACTAAAGAAAAATTCCGGAGACCTAGAAGCACACGGGTCCTACTTCTTGCCTGCATTAAAGAAACAGGGCCCAGGAATAAAGAGAAAGGACTAATAATGTGACTGAATCAAACACATAAATGGGTTGTTTGTTTTTAAAAGCTAAGTGGTTTAGGGAGGGGTAAGGGGAGAAGAAAGCACATTTTAAAGCTCTAGCTCCAGGGCAAGTAATAAAAATTGTTGCTTTAATGTTTTTTTTTCATAATATTGTGAGCAATGGGAAGGTCTATTCTATCACACCAGCCTTCCGGGCAGAAAGTTTCAGCCTCCTGAGCTAAATCAAACTGGCATCTTCTCTCAATTTTTCAAGCAGCCACAACAGGTCTCTGACTTCCATGAAGCTAAACTTGACTGACAAAGATGGAACAAAACAATTTCCCACTTATTTTACGGGCCCTTCTTTTCCTCCTTTGCTCTCATCAATTACTTATAAGGATGCTACATTCTTGTCCCTGGATTACAGGGTTATAGTCATTGTACTTTTTCTGTAATAGTTGTTGTTCTTATAAAGGAGGCTGGGAGGCAAAGCCTTAACAAGGACACAAAACTAGCCCAGGAAATAATAATCTCTGTACTCACGGTTGAAAGCTCTTAAGCTGATGCTAGCTCTTGATGTCACCTATTTTATACTACCTAAATTGGTTAAATCTGAACATGTTTAAAACTAGGATACATGTGCCTTTAGATCAACTATCAGTCTACCAGAGTCCCAATGGAATACAGTAATTTTCAAAATGATATAACAACCAATTCTCTAGAATTCAGTCTTAATCATTCCACCCCTAAGCTCCCATCCCAAATGCATTTACCCACAATGCCCCAAACTTATGAATACATAACCCGAACATACACAGAAACCTCATTCTCTAACATCACACAGACTCTCCTAGTAGAGATTGCCTATCCTTCTGGCAGAAACCATACCTCCAACTGTCTATATTTTGAGTACTTGACTTTCCCATTTTCCAAGCAGTTTCTATTTAGGAAGGTTGAATGGGGATGGCAATAGTACCTAGCTCTTCAGTTTATAGTAAGGATTAAAAGGGGCAATATAAGTAAAAAGACTAAATATAACAGTGCTTGCTGCATGGTTAGTGCCCCATAAATATCAACTTCTGTTACAGTCCATGCCTGAACAACACATGACCTCATAAATGGTTCTTTGGGAAAAGAGTTCAAGAAAGTTGGTCTTTTTCACCAAGTACCACTTTTGGCCCCACTTCTCCCAACACACTTGAAATAACTGAAGTAGGTAACATTAATTTTTATTTCACTTAACACGTTTGGGACTTTGTTTGTTAAATGTAGCATGCAAAAAATATTTTAATATGTTTGTAAAATGACTTTTTAAGTGCCATTAAAAAAAATCTCTAAGGCCCTTCCAGCTCCAAAATGTTGTGATCTATAATAACTAATTTCAAATGCATGCAAATTAATAGTGACACAATTCCCCAGATGCACTGGAGATATATGGCACATCAGGCTGGGCTGCATTGGAAACAAGCTAGACCCAGACCACCCGGGAGCCTTGGGCAATGCAGAGGAAAATCTTGCCTCTCCTTCTACCTACCAGCACGGAGTCTATTGTCTTCTTGAGCTCCCAGATTCTTTTTCAGCAGATGTGGAGAAGAATAAGGAATGAGCTGTAATTTGCAGAGAAGAAAGTAGGGCCAAGATTCTACAGAATCCCAAACAGATAGGCTGAAGTGAGCTGAATTCCATGAAGTCATGGAATATATCTATCTCACTTTTAACGGCTGATGAAAGAGAATCCTAGAAATCTAATTCAGGAAGGGACCCCACCAACCCTCCCTCATCTTGGGAGATTAAGAAACTGAGACCTAAAAAGATTAAATGCCAAGTCCAAAGTCATCTGGCTTTTCTGGAACTCAAGTCTGGGAACCTACAGAGCTGATGCGGTGACCAATAGGAGTAAAGCGGTCTCAGCCTATGTTACTTCCAAAGCATCTGCACAGATAAAAGTCTCGCGTTTTCCTCTCTGGGCTATATTCAGCTTGCTTCAGTCACTCACAAATCAGCTAGTACCTATCTCAGGAAATCAAACAAGATTCTTCCCAAATTTGAATTCAAGAGAAATGTCTGATTTGACCAAGTTACTACAACCTGAGCCATGTATTTCTACCTTTAGATTTTACCCTTATCTTTCAGGAATACAGTAAATACCATTATAGTGACAATGATTCTTCATAAGTCCGCAGCAGAAAACAAAACACAAGCAAGAAAAAGCCTAGGCAGGGGCGCCTGGGTGGCTCAGTGGGTTAAAGCCTCTGCCTTCAGCTCGGGTCATGATCCTGGAGTCCTGGGACTGAGCCCCAAGCGGGGCTCTGCCCAGCGGGGAGCCTGCTTCCCTTCCTATCTCTGCCTAACTCTCTGCCTACTTGTGATCTTTCTCTGTCAAATAAATAAATAAAAATCTTAACAAAAAAAAAAGAAAGAAAGAAAAAGCCTAGGCATATTTCAATCAACACATTTACAAAAATCTACCCAAACTGGAAATATGAGGGGGCGCTTCTGGTGCTTATTTTCTTTAAAAACGGCAAAAAATAAAGCTCCTTGGAAGTGAATGGCTCGGTTTACATGAGTGCAACACTAGCACAACTTTTCGGAAAACCATCCAGCTGTAGGCCTGTGTCTCCACTGCCTCCACTCTGCATTTGCCTTCCTTCATCGGCACTCATTCACTTACTCAAGGAAATTCTATTTCCTGGGCACGGGCTCACCCCTTCAGTTGCTTAGGGCGTCGTACCACCGAGTCCCTCCCCAGCCAGACAGGTTCTGCCTTCCTGGAACTCGGGAGTCTGAGCGGAGCCTAGGCGTGCACCCCAAAAGCGAAAGCACAAGGTAAAGGCGGGGAAACACTTCAGAGGAGCTCGGATAAAGCGGTCCCGAGGCCTAGGGGAACCGGGAGCCCGTTCCAGGTCGGGGGAGGGCACCCCGCGGCCTGGGGCTGGAGAGAGCCGCTCGGGCCCAGCCACCGCCGCGCTCGCGGCCGTTCCGTCGCGTCCTCCTCCCTCCCGACGCCGGCGCTCGGCTTCCCGTTTCTAGGCCCGGTCCTCCCTCGTCACGGAAGCCGCACGGCCAGCCAGTCTCTCGCGGCATCCCAGCCCCCGCGCCCCATCCCCGCCAGTCGCTCCCACGCAGGAGCGACTTAAAAAGCCATCCCCGCGGCCCGCAGCCGCTCAGCCCGCTCGCCGTGAGAGCCCGGGCCTCGACCCCGCCGCGAGCGGGCACGGAGGACCTGCGGCTAACGCACCTGTGGGGCCCCTCGGGGGCGGCGGCGGCGGCGGCGGTACCCCAATACTCCGGGCCAGACTCGCGGCCCCGCTTTCAGGTGGCGGTGGCCACACTCCTGACGCGCCCGCCGGGAGCCCTTCGCGCCCTCTGGTGACTGCGGCCCTGCCCCCACTGCGCCGCGGGTGGCCAGGCCAGGCGGGGCGGGCCGGAGGGGCTGGGGGTCAAGGGGGCCCGAGCTATAGGGGACCTCGGGGGGGACGGGTCACGGGGGCTCGCTAGGGAGCCTCTGGGGCTCAGGTGACTGGAGGGCTCACTTTCTGAGTTCTGGTGCCCGTCGGAAAATTGGGTTACTGGTCTGGCCCTAGGCCCCCGGCCCTTGCTTGTTTACGGAGGGAGGGGGGAGACTCAGGAGAGTTTCCGAAAGTGTGTAGTCTCAGGTAAGGGGAAAAACTTGGCAGAGGTGACCTGTGCTTGAATGAGTGGCTGTGCAGCTAGGGGAAGGACAGGGCTGTGAGGCTGAAAGGAGAACCTAACAGGTTAGGGCCTCTGAGCCTGGCAAACGGAATTCTGGAAACCCCATGCTTTGATGCCAGACGCTGACTATTAAACCGTCATTTATTCTCCCTAGGCCTGGGTGGCTCAGTCGTTAAGCACCTGCCTTTGGCTCAGGTCATGATCCCAGGATGGTGGGATGGAGCCCCCCCATCCCCGCACAGGACTTCTTGCTCAGCACGGAGTTTGCTTCTCCCTCCTGCTTGTGTTTTCTCTCTCTCTCTCCTCTCTGGCAAATAAAGTAATCAAATCTTTTTTTTTTAAGATTTTATTTATTTATTTGACAGACCGAGATCACAAGTAGGCAAAGAGGCAGGCAGAGAGCGAGGGGGAAGCAGAGAGAGAGAGAGGAGGAAGCAGGATCCCTGCGGAGCAGAGAGCCCGATGGGGTTCCATCCCAAGACCCTGGGATCATGACCTGAGTCCAAGGCAGAGGCCTTAATCCACTGAGCCACCCAGGTGCCCCAAAGTAATCAAATCTTTAAAAAACAAAAACGAACAAACAAACAAAAAAAGACGTTATTCTCCGATTTGGCCCAGTGCAGGATTGCTAGAGAGATGGTGGTGATGGTCATGGAGGACATGACCCAAGCTGGGAGATACAGAAGAGTTGATTCTATCAGTTTATGCATTATTTGTAGGAGGGTGCCCCAGAACAAAAAGACACTCATCAGATCACCTGGTGTAGCTTATCTCAACAAGTCCCATGCATTCCTGGTCACAGAGTATATATGCTCAAGTATTTTCAACGTTTTATGTTTTGATAAATTTGAATTTCTTTGTTTAACCACACTCATATCAAATACAAACAGTTCTCTTTGTGAAACACGGAGCAACTCAGGTCTCTCCTCTTAACCAGGAAAAAAAAAAGCTTTTAATTAAAAAAAGAGAAAAACCTCATGCTCCCTGGGGGTAAAAGTATAACACGTGCAGTGTCCATTTACCTATATATGCATAACCCTCAGTTAATAATCTCTGTAAACTTTTGTTAACCCTGTTGCCCACGGAATAAAGTATGAACTTTGAGACATTCAAGTTTCCGAGAAGTTCTTACAATGTGATTCTGGCCCACTCTTGCAGGTTCATCTCTTGGTGCTATATCCAGACTCACTGAATTACTTTTTTCTCAAACTATCTGGGGCAAAGGACAAGTTTTATTACTTCCAATCAGTCATGGGCTGTTATTTTTGTAAGATACATTAAAAACTTGCTACAGGTTTGCCTGGGTGGCTCAGTGGGTTAAGTGAGTGGACTCTTGATTCTGGCTCAGGTTATGATCTCAGGGTCATAAGAATCTGCCCCCCAACATGGGCTCCCCACTCAGCAGGGAGTCTGCTTGAGGATTCTCTCCCTCTCACTCTACCATTCCCCGCCCCCGGCTTGCTCACATTCTCTCTCTGTCAATCAATCAGTCTTTAAAAACTTCCTAGAAAAAGTAGAAACAAGGCACAAAAACTATAAGCCCCAGTTTTCATTATGAATATACAACAAGTTTACAAGTATAAAATTCCTCCATCAATTTGTTTTTGTTTTCTTCTAACTTCTGAATGTTTACTCTCAATATCTATATTTATCTCATTGTGGAACAGTTCACGGACTGGCAGTGATGATCGCACTTTAACTGGCAACTGA
Source organism: Taxidea taxus jeffersonii (assembly GCA_003697995.1). NCBI lineage: Eukaryota > Metazoa > Chordata > Mammalia > Carnivora > Mustelidae > Taxidea > Taxidea taxus. The sequence goes on along the minus strand of ML109877.1, from coordinate 50,396 downwards.
CTTGCTGTTCTTTAACTGTGTCAGATGCTTTTCACATCCTGGGCCTTTTCTCATGTTATTCCTTTAGTGCTGAACGAAGTCCTTCTCATTCAAAGTTCATCTCATAAGGTAATAGTAATAATAGCTTAATATTTACTGAGTGCTCTATGCTAACTAAGACTTTTTGTGCATTAACTGTGAATTTTTATCAACCCTCTGAGCTACGTGGTATTATTATCATTATCATTATTATTATTCCCACTTTACCAAGCAGGACATTGAGGATTAGAGAAGTCAAATCACACAACTAATAAAGTGCAGAATCAGCATTCTGAACTGAGCCAGCCTGATTCCAGAGCCCATGCAGTCAGCCATGATGCTGGGCCCTCCTCCTGAAACCTCCCATTTGCTTTGGAGTTAGTTAATCACTCCTTAGTTGTACTTCTACAATATATTTTTCCACATTGGTTTTCTTTTTTTTTTTTTTTATTTTATTTATTTATTTGTCAGATAGAGAGCGCAGGAGCGAGCACAGGCAGACAGAGTGGCAGGCAGAGACAGAGGGAGAAACAGGCTCCCCGCTGAGCAAGGAGCCCCATGCGGGACTCCATTCCAGGACGCTGGGATCATGACCTGAGCCGAAGGCAGCCGCTTAACCAACTGAGCCACCCAGGCGTCCCTTGGTTTTCTTTCATATCTGCTTCCTACACTAGGCTTTAAGCTTCTGATTACAGTGACATTTGTGTATCTTCATGGCTCTTAGGCTTGCTTTCTCCAACTGGAACACCCTTTATGCCCTCAGTTCTGCTCATAATAACCACTGGAAAATAACCTCCTCCTTATCTTCATATTACCACATCTTTTGTTGTAATTATGTCAGCATCACTGGTAGGCCACAGGTACCCAGGACATTCAGCTATCTTATCAAAGATGTTTTATTTAGTTAAACAAGCATTTCATAGCACTTACGATATACCAAGTACTGTTCTCAGAGCTTTACAGTCTCATAAACAGCCCTACAGGGTAGGTATTATTTAATGCCCATTTAACCCAGGAGGAAACTGAGGCAGAGAGAAATTACTAGTAAGATACTAGGAAGCATTCTAGGCCAGGCAACCTGGCTCTGGACTTGATTTCTCAACCATCATGTTGTACTGATTTTCCAGTACAGGTGGTCTTCCTGCTAAAAACACTTCAGTGACTTTGCCCTCCTCTTAGAATAAAAGGGAAACTCCTGAGTAGAGTCTTCAGAACTCGGTGTGGCCTTAGCTCTGCACCTGCCTCTCCCGCCAAGCTTCCTAGCTTCCTTCTAGCCACACTTGTCCACTCTCCCTTGCTCCTGAGGTTCATACTCTTTCTGATCACAGCACATGTTTTTCCTTCGGCCTGGAATGCTGTTCCCTCACCTTGTTCCTTCTTCAACCCAAAGTTATCCTTCTGATTTTAGCTCAAGGAAAATCTTCTTAGACTAGGCCAAATATCCTCTGACACAGTAAAGCATTTTTTGTTTTTAACATAATCATTTTATATTTTATATGTGACTATTTGACTCAGGTCTGTCTGCCCCCTTTCAACACTATAAGCCCCATGATGCGAGAACTATCCGACTGCCCCACCTTTATATCCTCAGCTACTACAATGGTATCTGACACGGAGGAAGCAGTGGGTAAATATTCACTGAATAAACAAAAAAATACATAGTAGAGTGTTATGAAAACTTAGGAGGATCACAGTACTCTGCTGCTAAATGTTTACCAACCAATGAAAAAAAAAAAAAGACCTGATTTGTATCATCTGCCAGCTTCTGTTGCGTAAATACACCCTCCATGGTCAAGTGCATGACATCACAGGATGCTGGAAATAGGAAGTGATGTGAGCACTTGGCTTTGAGGGTTTGTACCCCTTGGCTCCAGCACCATCACTGGATGGGCACCAAAGTAGTGGGGCAGAGACAGGCCCACAGAGCCCAGGAAAGCTGCTCAGGGATCGAAGCTGGGATTTGATATATGAGTAGAAGACAGGATTGGGAGGTAGACACATGTGCGGCACAAACAACTGACAAGGCCTATGGGGGTTGGAGAAGGAAAGGAGAGTTCAGTGCGGCTACCCTGTACATTGGAAAAGAGTGCTGTGAATCTTGGTAAGGTTCAGACTTTTTCCTTCTGGAAAGCACCACACTGGCTTAAGCGGGTCAGAGCCATGGTGAAGTTAGCATTCTGGAGAGATCGCTCTGAGGGCCACTCCCAAATGGGCTGGGTGAAGTGTAGCCACAGAAAAGAGATGCTGATGAACAGAATCAGGACAGAGATGAAAGAAAATGTGGACAGCTATGAAAGAGGGCCTGGGAGGGGGTGTTTTGCACTGACATAGGGACAACAGGGCAGTTTGGTGGTAAACAGGCCTAAACTGCCACCCTAGTTTCAGGAGGTAGGACCCCACGTGCCGGGGAAGGGAACCGGACAACACAAGCCAGTGTGCCCTGTGCTGGAGACCCGGGGTGGGTCTTGATGATAAGCATAGACTTTAAAGACAGGGAGACTGGGCGTGGATTCTGATTTACCCATGTTTTAGCTGTGACCAGTCATTTAAACTCTCTGGGTTTTCAGTGTTCTTCACTAGAAAGAAAGAAAGGAAGGAAAGAAGGAAGAGAGAGAGAGAAAGAAAGAAAGAAAGAAAGAAAGAAAGAAAGAAAGAAAGAAAGAAAGAAGAATACAATAAAAATACTTTACATGGCAATTCTGATGATAAAATGAGAAAATGGATGTCAAGGTAACCTACAGTGTATAGCACAAAATAGGTATGCAACAAATATTTTAAAAATTTAGCAGGAAAGAAAGAAAAAAAGAGGCATCCCCTCTTTTATGAGTAGTATTCACATGTGAATACATGTTCCCTTGGGAAAGCTGAAGGGGTACTAGATGGGGTGACTAGTAATATCATCCAAACTGAGGAAGTTAGGGAGTGACAGGAGATGCTCTCAGTAATTACACCAGGACAACAGGAGCGTGTGGTCATCTTAGCACTCAAGGACTTTCCAAGAGGCAGACAGGCATGGAGAGTTGTAAGTCACCAGTTTCAAGATCCAGAACCTCAAACATCATATTGTCTCCTTCCAAACATTGATTTGCCTGAAAGGTGTCTTTTATAATTGCCTTTCTTCTGCTTTCCAAATGAAAAAAATTCCTCTCGCGTACCCCATGCCTTTCGAAAATGCATTGCCCTGAGGGAAAAGATGTCCCAGAAGCCAAGCTAAGGGACATTTTGATATTTCCTTTAAACAAAGTTGCAGGGGCACCTGGGTGGCTCAGTGGGTTAAGCCTCTGCCTTCGGCTCAGGTCATGATCTCAGGGTCCAGGGATCGAGCCCCGCATCGCATCGGGCTCTCTGCTCTGCAGGGAGCCTGCTTCCCCCTCTCTCTCTCTGCCTACCTCTCTGCCTACTTGTGATCTCTCTCTGTCAAATAAATAAATCTTAAAAAAAAAAAAAAA
>ML109877.1:32717-46829 GCA_003697995.1 Taxidea taxus jeffersonii | reverse complement strand
CAAAGTTGCATAAACACTTGTGACTCCCATGTGTCCCTTGCAAATTCATTTCCAATAGCTTACATTTATGTTCAATAATTATTTATTAAATGTGTAATATATTTATATTTTAGTAAATGACGTACTATCAGTAATTAAAATAATTCAATTCAGAGAAAAAATTATAAGACAGGAATTTCTTTAACTTTTTATTTAAATTTCAGTTAGTTAACATACAGTGTAATAATGTACAGTGTAATATCCAGTAAATTAACATACAGTATAATAATGTACAGTGTAATAATATACAGTGTAACACGAATATTGCAATTTAAATCACAATTTAGTGATTCAGCACTTCCGTGGTGTTCCATGGCACACCCAGTGCTCATCACCAGTACACTCCTTTCTCCCCATTGCCTATTTCACCCACCCCCCCACCCACCTCCCCTCTGTTCACCATCAGTTTGTTCTCTGTAGTTAAGAGTCTATTTCTTAGTTCGCATCTCTCTCCCAACCTTTTTTTCCCTTTGCTTGTTTTGTTTCTTAAATTCTACATGTGAGTGAAATCATACTGTGTCTTTCTCCGACTAAATTATTTCACTAAGCATACTACTCTCTAGCTCCATTCGCATCATTGCAAATGACAAGATTTTATTTATTTTGGCTGAATAATATTCCACTGTGTGTGTATATATGTGTGTGTGTATAAATGTGTGTGTGTGTGTGTGTGTGTGTATGCCACATCTTCTTTATCCATGCATCAGTCGATGGACACTTGCGCTGTTTGCATAGTTTAACTATTATTGATAATGCTGCTATTAACATTGGGGTACAAATATCGCTTTGAATTCATATTTTTTTATTATTTGGGTAAATAGCAGTACAGTTGCTGGATCAGGGGGAGTTCTATTTTCAACTTTTTGAGGAAACACCTTACCGTTTTCCAGAGTGGCTGCACCAGTGTGCATTCCCACCAATAGTGCAGGAGGATTCCCCTTTTTCCATATCCTCCCCAACACCTATTGTTTCCTATGTTGTTGATTTTAACCATTCTAACAGGTGTGAAGTGATACCTCATTGTCATTTTGATTTGTATTTCCCTGATGATGAGTGACGTTGAGGATCTTTTCATGTGTCGGTTGGCATCTCTATGTTTTCTTTGGAAAAATGTCTGTTCATGTCTTCTGTCCATTTTATAATTGTATTATTTGTTTCTTAGGTGTTGAGTTTTAAAAGTTCTCTAACCATTTTAGATACTAGCCCTTTATCTAATATATTATTTGCAAATATCTTCTCCCATTCTGTAAGTTGCCTTTAGTTCTGTTGATTGTTTCCTTTGCTGTGCAGAAGCTTTTTATTTTGATGTAGTCCCAATAGTTTATTTTTGCTTTTGTTTCTCCTGCTTCAGGAGGCATATCTAGAAAGAAATTGCTAAGGCAAATGTCAGAGAGATTACTGCCTGTGTTCTTCTCTAGGATTTTAATGGTTTCATGCCTCACATTTAGGTCTTTAATCCATTTTAAATTTATATTTGTGTATGGTATAAGAAAGTGGTCCAGTTTTATTCTTTTATATATTGCTGTCCAGTTTCCCCAGCACCATTTGTTGAAGAGATGGTCTGTGTCCCGTTGGATATTCTTTCCTACTTTATCAAAGATTAATTGATCATATTCTTGTGAGTTCATTTCTGGGTTTTCTGTTCCATTGATCTGTGTGTCTATTTTTGTACCAGTGCCATACTGTTTGATCACTACAGCTATGTAACATAACCTGAAGTCCAGGCTGTGAACCTCCAGGTTTGCTTTTCTTTTACAAGGTTGCTTTGGGTACTCGGGGTCTTTGGGGGTTCCATACAAATTTTAGGATTATTTGTTCCAGCTCTGTAACACAGGAACTTTTTTAAGGTTAAATTTGCATGTGTATTTTTTATTGTGGAGAAAAAGTATGATAGAGCAATTCACAAAATATTTTGAAGCTAAAAAACAGGGGGATAAAATTCTGGATGTGGGTCATTAGGATGGAAAAACAACTTCATGGAAGGAAACGAGCAATGCAAAATGTTGACCTTTTAAGTTTTTCAAGAATTTTTTTAAACAGAGTTATGGTTAATATCCAACCGTTGTAGAACTTAAAATTCACAGGATACATTTAGAGGAGTGATTTAGAGGTGACTGGGTGGCTCAGTTCATTGGGCATCCAACTCTTAATTTTGACTCAAGTCATGATGTCAGGGTGGTGAGATTGAGCATGGGGTAGGGCTCTGAGCTGGGAGTGGAACCTGCTTAAGATTCTCTCTGTTCCTCTCCATCTGCTCCTCCCCCTACCCAAGCTCAAGCTTTCTCCCTCTCCCTGCCCCCTGCTCTAAATAAGACAGAAGAGTGATATAACAGTTTTGTTTTTGAGACATCAATATTTACAACATGCTAGAAACTTTATTCTTTGCAACTATTAATCTTAAAATGAAAATCATAGACATAAGTGTTTTTTTTTTTTAATTGTGCCAGGGAGTATATTAGCAAAAACATTTAAAGATCATAGGTTTACATGACCTAGAAGTTAAAGTCTACCTCTGCCATTTATTAGTTGTGTAGCCATGGGCTAGTCATTTAACCTAAGCATTAGTTTCCTTATCTATAAAATGGGAAATAATAAAACTTATTTTGCAGGTTTGATTGAATAAACCTTGTAAAAACTGTAAAATTTTGTAAAAATTCCTAGCAAACCTGACACTCAAGCTTGGTACTCAATAAATGTTATTTGGTGGAACTCAATGTTGATAATAGCTAATACTTCTTGATACTTACTTATATGATAAACACTGAGCCAGTGCAGTTTTATTCTCACATGATTCTATGAAGTACATTTCTATGAATCATAGATGAGTAGACTGAGGCACAGATCAGTGTCTTTTTGTTTTTCAGGTACTTTACAAAACAACTGGTTAGTGGTAGAGCCATCATTCAAAATCAAGTAGTTGGACTCTACAACCTTCCCTTGAAACCACTCTAACCTAACTGTTAAGTAAACCACTATCCCTTACTTCCTTAGAGGCCCCTTGCCCAGTAACCTGAGTTACTAACAGGATTGAGGAGTAGTTCTCTGTTTATAAGTAGAAATGTTCACTGTGCTAGGGTCCCTTCTTACCATGTTTTCTCATTACTGACTTTCCAACGTTTTGTGTATCACTGCACACACAAAAAATAGTATCTTTAAGGCATCATGGGATGAAGGATTGAGGCATATCCTTGCTGGAGGGGGCCCCCTCAAGTAGTTTCAGTTTCCCCATGCCTGGCTTGACCACCCTGAGGGTTGAGTAGAATCTGGGCCTCCACACACCTACAATTCATTCCTGGCATTCAGTATGCCAAGCCACACAGGTTGGGATGCTCTGATATAGATACAGTTGAAGTCTATACTCTCTTTTGCCTTTGACATGGGCTTGCAGGAATAACTGATGGATCTTTATTTTGCCAGTTATCCTGATTAGCTTGGCAATGTAGAAAAACCTTTCTTTTGTCAAAGTAGACATTACCAGAATATTACAGTTAAGGAGAGTGTTATAGTCAGATGCTGTTCCTCAACTAACAAAAGTCAGCATTACCTGTGTTCACAAGAAGAGCACAAGCGGAGATGGAGTCTATTTATGCTAGGCTAAATCACCAAACCCGGGCTTAACACCTAACCTAACTGCAGGTGCACCCTCCCCTAGAAATGTAGTCTAGAGCAGTCAGGCAGGCATTTTATGGAGAGCACCAATAAGGTGATCTGTCACACCAGCACTCTTTATCTCACTCCTCAAGAGGAAGATGAATTATTCTTCATGATAAGACTCCCTGCCTTCCTCTTAAGGAAAGGTGACCTTGCTTGAAACAATCCTTTCTTTTGCTAATATCTTGCTTACCCTGCCCTCTTTCCTGTAAAAACTGTCCATTTTGTAGACCTCTCTCTACAGGCGGGGTGGGGGAATTGGAAATTCTGCCTGATTCATGAATCACTTAATAAACCCAATTGATCTTCAAATTTACTCAGTTGGATTCTGTTTTTAACACCCTGATCCTTCAAAGAATGCAATATGAAGCATTGCTTATTCTCTTTCATGGCTCATTCCTAACTACTCTGCCAGGTATGTGACAAAAGAAGCCTACCTGAATGCGAATGGCTGAAACTTAATACTGAAACTCTTATCTTGTCTACTAAGTTGGAATCCAGTAGGGGAAAACACACACAGGTCATAGTAATTGAAATCAATACAGAATCAATGGATTTTTATCATATTTCTCTATTTGCATGCAACAGTTTTAAGATTATGTTAAATAGCATAGGGCCACCTGGCTGGCTCAGTCAGTAGAGCATGCAACTCTTGATTTGGGGCGTTATAAGATTGAGCCCCACATTGGGAGAAGAGCTTACTTTTTTTTTTTTTTAGATTTTATTTATTTAATATAGAGAGGCACAATGAGAAAAGGGAACACAAGCAGGGGGAGTGGTAGAGGAAGAACAGGCCTCCCATGGAGCTGGTTAGGGTCCGAGTTAGGGTTGGAGTCCGATATGGGGCTCAATGCAGGCCTCGATCCCAGGACCCGGGGATCAGGACCCGAGCCGAAGGCAGACGTCTAACGACTGAGCCACCCAGGTGCCCCGGGAAGAGCTTACTTTTTAAAAAGATTATATTATTATAAAAATTCTGAAAGTAAATGAATGCTAAATACCTGTGCGTAACTCAATGAATTTTATTTGTGAATACACCTGTATAATCAGCACACGGAACAAAAAACAATACTACTAATACCATCAAAAGCCCTTCTCTTATCCCCTTCCAGCCACCCACCCCCATAAGGATATCCTTACACTGACTTCTAACACTATAGTTTACATTTAATCATTTTTAGTTTTATATAAATGGAATCGTATAGTTCCTGTTATTTTGTGCCTGGCTTCTTTCATTTAAAAATATATTTGATGGCCTAAGGATAGATGTATAGACCAATAACATATAATAGAAAGTCCAATAGTAAACCCTCACATAAACGGCCAGATGATCTTTGACAAGGGTGCCAAAACCACTCAGTGAGGAAGGACAGTGGCTTTAACAAAAGATGATGGGAAAGCACACACATGCAAAAGAATAAACCCTAACCTTATATCATATACAAAAATCAACTCAAATGAATTAAAAACCTAAATATAAGACCTAAAGCTATAAAACTCCTAGAAGAAAATAAAGGGGAAAATTTCATGGCATTAGGTTTGGCAATGATTTCTTGGATCTGACACTGAAAGCACACAGAACAAAAGCAAAAATAGATAAATTTGACTTCATCAAAATTAAATACTTCCGTACAGCAAAGGAAATAACTAACAGAGTTAAAATTTCCCCCAGCAGAATCGGAGAAAATATTTGCAAATCATATATCTAGTAAGGGGCGAGTATTCAGAATATATAAAAACCACAATAGAAAACAACTGGATTAAAAATGGGCAAAAGACTTGGACATTTCTCCAGAGATAATAAACAAATGGCTAATAAGCATATGAAAAGATGCTCACATCACTAATTATTAGAGAAATAGAAATCAAAATCACAATGAGATACCACCTCACACCCATTAAGATGGCTACTATTTAAAAAAACAGGAAGTAAGAAATGTTGGTAAGGGAATGGAAAAATTAGAACTTTTGTGTACTGCTGGTGGGAATGAAAAATGGTGCAGCCACTAGAGAAAACAGGATAATGGTTCCTCAAAAAAGTAAAACTAGAATACCTCGGAGCCAGATATCCCACTTCTGGGTATACATCTAAAAGAATTGAAAGTAGAATCCCAAGAAGATTATTTGCACACCCATGTTCATAGAGGCATTATTCACAAGATCCAAGATGTGGAAGCAATCCAAGTGTCCCATCAGTAATAGGAAAACCCTATCACATCCTACAACATGGATGAAACTTGAGGACCTTGTGCTAAGCGAAATAAGTCAGTCGCCAAAAACAAATACTGTATGATTCCACTTATATGAAGTATCTAAAGCAGTCACAGAAACAGAAAGTAGAATGGTGACTTCCTGGGGCTAGCTGAAAGGGGAAATAGGGAGTTGTGTTTAATCTATAGTTTTTCAGTTTTGTGTAATGAAAAGGTTTGGAGATCCATTGCATAACAATGTGAATATATGTAACACTATTGAATAGTACTTAAAAATGTACACTTAAGAAATTTTATGGTCCATGCCTTTACTACAATTTAATATCTAAAAATTTTTTAATATTTGAGACTCACTCATATTATTGTACATAATTATGATTCATTCATTCTCATTGTTATATATATTCCATTATATATTCCACAATATATTTGTCCATTCTACCATTGGTAGGCATTTGGGAGGTGTGTAGTTTGTGGCTATTGTAATTAGTGCTATTGGTAGCATTTTAAAATGAGCAAAATAAAAATCTATCAGATTTTTAGAGTTCAGAAGGCACTCATAGAGCACTCATAGTGATTTTAAATGTGTTAAAATATTCTCCATCCTTGTTCTCAGCTTGTATGGTCAAACTTAAGTTCTTCCTTTGGCTATCTAACAGACATTTCAAACTTATCATGTCCAGATCTGCTTTACCTGAAATGTTCTTCATATCTGCTGGTAACCCCATCCTTCTGGTTGCCCAGAACAAACTTTGGTAACATCTTGACTCCTTTCTCTCACACCCACATCCAAGGTATCAGTAAATAATGATGGCTCTACATTCAGCATAAGTCTAGAATCTGATGACTTTATATTATCTCTACTGTATCATATCACAACACCATCATCTCTTGCTTAGATTGTTGCAATAACCATCTTAGTCTGCACTTGGCACTTGCCCCTTCCCATCCTGCCCCCCACCACCCAATCTCTTCTCATCATAACAGCTAGAGGAGGCATTTTATATTTCCCCATGCTAGCCAGAAGAATACCTCCCATCCCAGGTACTCTTTTGCAAGTTACCTTGCCATCCCCCAGCTAGAAGAGGAGTCTAAAACCCCTCTTCCTAATCTGGACTGACCTCTGAGACTTGCTTGAGCACTAGAATGAGGCAGAAGTAACCTTCTGGGACTTCCATGGATAGTTCCTAAGAATCCTCACAGCTTTCACTTGCGCCTCTGGGGATGCTTGCCTTTGCAGTACTCCCCTAACATCCCAACGTCCATGTTTGAGAAGCCCAACCTTTATGAGGGGGTCCTAGTCAATGCCTGAGCTGAGGACCCAACCACTGCCATCTGACTGGAGACCTCAAGGAAGAGCTGCCTAACTGTGCCCAGTCAATTCACAGAACCATGAGAAATAATAACACATTGTTTTAAGTCAGTAAGATTTGGGGTGGTTTGTTACACAGCAATAGATAATGGGAACAGAACTTTTTACAGTGCAAGTCAGGTAATGTCATTCATCTGTTCAAAACCCTCCAGTGCCTTCCCATTGTGCCCAGAGTAAGAGCCAAAGTGCTTCTAATGGCCTGCAAGATACTGCATGGTGTAGCCTCCACCCCTGCCTCCCTTCCCCATGCTTACTCGGCTCCAGCCCCACTCCTTTCTCTCTTACTACTCCCTAAGCACCCCTGCTTTAGGGACTTTGCACTGGCTACTCCTCTTCCCTAGACATTACTTGACCAACTCTCCTCATTCATGTTCTTCAAGTTTTTGCTCAGAGCTCATCTTCTCCATGAGGCCAACACTGACCACCCATTTAATACTTCAGCCAGCCCCCCTCCCCACCCCAGAGAGCCCAATTACCCTTACCCTGCTCTACTTTTTTTTTTCCATAGCACTTACTGTTTTCTAACATAGTATGTAACTACTAGTTATTTATTATGTTACCATATACTGTCTGAAAGTTCCTCAAGGACAGGGAGTTTTCTTTTACTCCTTTACAACTACTATATTTCCATCACCTACAATAGTACCTGACACAGAGTAAGACTCAATAAATGTTTGTTTTGTTTGTTCTAATAATAGCTGAAACTGAGCTGACCAAGACAGCCATGAGGGTGAGGTAAAGGCAACTGGCAGAGCCATGTAAGAAGAGATAGGTAAAAATAAGTAGAGGGGAATGGGTTGTACTTCTGGAATCCTGGTGACCGCCCATTCCCCCATTTCTAGCAGAGAACAGCATTTGGAAGAAAGCATTCAGCTCATGTAAGAAACCCAAGATGGTAACCTGTCATGTAAGTCAAAGCCAATGTATGAGTTGAGCTGAACTCCATTATAATACTGTTCCTAATTACAGGGAATTGCAGCCAAATTACCAAAACTAAATAAATATACAACATACCAGGTGGTGGCCCTGTTTTCCAACATCAGAGTTTCAAATGAACTGCCTGGTACTTGTTTTGAATGTGCTGTTCTGCAATTATCTGATTACAATTCAGTTTTCCCAGAGTTACAGGACCAAATCCAGTTGTTTTTTCCCCTTGGTCTTATGGGTCGTGAAATATTACTTACTATACCTTTAAAATACAGTTGTAGTTTGAGATCCTCTAAAATATTAGCCAAAAAAAGTAAACTTGACTCTTCAGGCCAGTAGAGTATGAATTTCAAATTATCTGTAAACATGTATATTAGAACAATAAAAGACATTACAGAAGAAAAGACACATTTGAGTGCTTTAAAAAAAATTATATAGTTCCGTATTTGAGGCAAACATGAGATACCAATGACTAATAAACAAAAAAAATATTCAACTTCACTAGTAATCAAAAAAGGCAAAGTTAATGATGACAAATCTTTTCATGCAAGGTGCCAAATATATTTTTACTGCTGACACTGATGTGGGCTTTTGCATACATTGCAGATGAGTATATGCATTCACAGTACATTTCTAGATAGCGGTTTAAAAATAAGTGCCAAAAATAACCCAATATACAAAGATATTTTGAAATGTATATTTGTTTATTAACACTAGCTGCTGAAACATTGACCCAAAAATGTAGTATAATCCTTCAAACAAAATAGAACTATATTTTTTGTTCATGTGATGTGACTGAACTATTTCAGGTCTGTGTGTGTGTGTGTGTGTGTGTGTGTGTGTGTGTAAGAGAAAGAGAAAGATGGAGGGACACTGGGAGAGACTCTACATAATTATACAATCATTCAGGAATCTGGAAATAATGGATCCTTGGCCAGCTTCAATGGAGATGTCCAGGGGTCATTCTGCAGCAGTAGAAAGAGTACAGAGAAGTGTGCCTGTAATGTTTTATGGGGATGCCTGGAAGTAACTCACATCCCTCTGGATAGAACTCAGCTATGCGGGCACATTTTACTGCAAGGACACTGGGAAATGTCGTCTAATTGTGTGCCCAGGAAAAAGAGACAATGGGTCTGTTGAAAAGCTAGCAGTCTTTGTCACACTCTTTTACCTAAATAATGTACTTCTAGATGTCTGTTCTAATCACCAAAAACACAGCTGATTAATTTGCTATAGGAAAATACCAACAGTATATCATATGACTAATAATACCAAATGGCTCATAAGTTTCAGGACATCTACTTAGGGAAATATGCAGCAATTTACTTAGAAATAATTTTTTATAACATGGAAAATATCAGCATATAATTTTAAATTAAAAGCCTTAATAGAGGCCATATTTATAGCATTTCAATTATATAAATATATATATGTCATATAAATCCTATATCTTCCCCTAAACAAGGATATGATTAAGTAGGCAATACATTCATTGCTGTGTAATAGTCCTCTTAATATTATGTTCACAAGGATTACAATGGGAAAAATGTTTCTTTTATAATATTAAAGCCTAAAGCAGAAAAAAAATCCCATAATATCTTATGTGATTATAACCATGTAAAATATAATTATGAAAAACATGGACTAAAATGTACCAAAATGCAACAGTGGTTGCCTTTGTGTGATGAGATTGAATGTGTTTATTTCTTCCTTTTCTGTATATGAAATTTCCTCTTTTTTTCTAGAAATAACTTGTATTACTTTTACATTGAAAAAATTACCTTCTCAAACAGACTGATAAGTGAGAGTAAATCCTTTAATAAAGTCGAGTCTCTGCTGGAAAGTGGATGGTGATAATCCTAAAAATGGAAGTTAGAGCTGCCGTCTGTGTCCTCTACCCCTTAGGAAAGAGGTGACAAAGGGAGCAATCACTAGTCATTGCCATTGTCTCCCTGAAGGGCTGGCTGGTACAGGAACCCTTGAACATGGCCGTATGGGGAAGCCTCAATGACTGGCGCTGACAGATTCCCCCAAGTGTTGGAATAAAGCCTCAGCTGTAAGCATTTTGCCAGGGCCCCTATTCTATACTTCTCTATCCTATTCCTGTGACAAGGGGTGGGGGTAATTGAGAAGCACAAAATGAGAGCACCTGCCTTTTCCTCATTGTGAGCAAGGAATCTAGCTACCTTATCTGACTTCACAAAGATTGTGTGTTACATAGAATAACAACTAAACTAACTCTCAGAAGACATGCACTACTGATAACTATGTGGTTCCAGCTCCAACTCCAGTTCTAAATTGCTTGTCATCCTCCACCCTACCACAGGGCTTCATGCCCCTATGCCTTCACTTCCCTAACTTCTGGGAGGGCTGCTGGCCCACAACCAGCCCGCAGCTATTAGCCCTCTTCCAGAATTTCCTTCCTTACAGGTGGTCTTATTCATTGACTACTGCCATATTTTTTTTTTTTTAGCACAAAAAGAGGGTGTGATGCATTAGAGAAATATGGAAGAAATTGTACGAACACTAGAATTGAGTGGCTGTGCTCAGGCAATAGACAGTGGTCGAGAGTGATTAATTTATAATCAAAAGCTAAGTGTGGAAGCCAGCCCACTCCTGTGGTATCATATAAAGAGGCTTTCATCTCCCACACAGGGGAGCAGAAAAGCCTGATGACCCTCCTTAATCATTACAGGAAAGCTTCAAAGCCAGTAAAATTCTCAACTGAGGCAGGTCTGCTATGCAAAGATTAGGAATCTGGATGCCCTGGGCTGGACTTTGTATGGGAATAAGGGATTATAACCCAAAGCCAATGCAGGATCTGGCTAATATGTACCAGGAGGAGTTCAGAAAATATCGGACTGTCCCTAAAGATTTAGGATCAGGGAGGATGGAACATAGAGATGAATAAGGGAGGGTTTGTTGATATGGTAGCACTTTCCACTGACACGGGATTTAACACCTGGCAGTGACCTCAGGAGATGATACTAACATGCAGCTAAGTTAGCTTTTTAGGAATCTGGGGAAAAATGATGCTCCACGCTAAAAGAAATGCAAATGCCAGAACTGCCAAGGCAGATGGCGGAGTAATGGCTTAAAAGTCCAGAGAGATTACCAAAGAGATGCTAGAGATTACCAGACAGATAACGAGATAAATTACCAAAGGCAAGAAAGCCCACCAGCCACCCATTTACCCCAGCAGTAAGGATGTGCTGATGAGAGGGGCAGTTTCTCAGGAGAAGCTTAGCAGTGGCTACTGTCTGTGGGCCAGGCAGGAAATGTTGTTAGAGAATTGAGCTCCTAAGAGGGGTGATAGAGACCCAAGGTATCAGTGACAGGCAGCAGTGATTAAATGTCAGAAGAAGGTGGGTACAGTCATCACAAAGTAGAAATTGTGGCACAATGCTAGGCATACAACAAACTGCACATGAAATGGATACTAGAGAATGATTTGAATTAATTGGGCAGAGAAGGAAACCAGACATTCTAGGAAGAGGGAACTAACTGAGTACACGAAGGTGTAGAAATGTCAAACAGCATGACCCATGTGGAGACCCGACATAATTGGGCATGTAGAGGATGAGATGCTGGGGATATTCAGGCAAGGATCAGATCCAAGACTGTTTAGAGGTCAGTTAGAGTGTGGACTTCATCAAAAAAGCTACAGGGAGCCATTAAAGAATTATATAAGCAAAATAATGGTACCTGTCATGTTTCCATAGGAGCTGAAGAAGTGTTCTAAAAGATCATCTCAGTCTGTGACAAACCAACTCAGTGTCCTAAAACTATATTCACTTATTCTTGCTCACATGTCTGCAGGTTGGCCAGGCCTATCCTAGGCTGAGCTTGGCTGGCTGCTCGGCTTCAGTCTGAAAACTTAACTGAGCTCAGTGCCTTGCTGTAGGGTAGGCTCAGATTTGCTCCATGTGTGCTCATTCTGAGCCCCAGGTTCAAGGGGAAGCACTGCTGAGTGGGGCTTCTTCTCATCCTCCTTGATGTAGTTGACTATCCAGGGCATCTCCTTCCCATGCCAGTGGCAGAAGCCGCAGAATACAGGCAAAAACTGTGATGTCTCTTAAGACTGAGGCTCAGAACAGGCACATATCTACCCCTATTCCATTGGCCAAAGCAGGTCAGACAGCTGAGTCCAAAGTCAAGAGACCAGGAAGTACTTTCTGCTTCTAATGAGAGGAACTATGAAATCACTTTTGGAGAGAGAGATGAGAAAGTGGGGTTAATACTTCAATCTACCGTAGAGGCCATTTTTACTCAATACATAGGAGATGCATAGTATAAATATATATAGAGAGAGACAGGCTTTCCATGAGTTATTTAAAATTCTTCAGACATCAGTTTTCTCATCTACAAAATCTAGACTGATACCTCTCTCACCTTCTAACTGATTCTAAGTATCACATGCGATAATGTCCATGGGTGTGCATTTCAAGCTTCCATACTAATTAGGACCTCTCTGGTAGTTACAGCCGGTATGCCATGATTATTAATAAAAACCATGTAGAGGGAGATTAGCAGTTGGACTTTGGTGCGGCAAAGTCACCATACTGGAGAGAAACAAAAATCCAGCAGAACCCAGAATGCATGCCCCAAGATATTAACAACCCCTCTGCTGGCAACCCCAGCTATTCGTCTTTGAGGAAAGATGTATCTCCCAAAACAAAGGCTAGCCATTTGTTAATATGTGTTTGATCTGACAGTTCTTTTACATATCTACCTCATTCTTTGGCAACGTGAATTTTTGGTTCATGAATAAGAGAGGTATTTACCCCAGAAGGGTCTAGGACCAAGCTGGGCAGGAGGACGCAAATGGAAAAAGCACTTCCTGGCATTGCTTTAGAGTTGCTCTCCCTGAATCTGCAGCTGCTGCCCTGTCCAGATGGCTTCCCTTGGCTGAAGGATTGTGCCAAAGACAATATCCAAAGTGCTCTTATTTATCTTCTCAGATTGAGACAAAATAGCCCAACATCACACAGCTCTTTGAACCCAAGCCTCTTGAGTCTCACAATGGTGCTCTTTCTCCTGTTGGTATAAACTAGACAGGCAAAAAGCTAAGCTGCTGTATAAAAGACACCATAAAATATAGTGGTTCCAATAATACTGACATTAATTTCTCTTTCATATAGTCCAGAGATGGGCAGGCAGTCTAGAATGGATTAGAGGCTGTGGTCCCTGTGGACTTCCAAGAATCCAGGTTCCTTCTTGGTTTTGTTTTGTTTTGTTTTGTTTGCTCCAGCATCTTCAAGCAGCCCTTCCCAATGGAGTTTTCACAAAAGAATTAAGTTTTAATCCTTTAAAGCATCCATTGTGTTAAAACTCTCCCCCATGTATCTAGAACAGTATAGCTCTGTACTATCCTTGGAATAATGAAGATAAGAGTTACTTAAGTTATTTTCTGTAAGGCTTAATTCCCTTACAGGAACACAATTGAGATAGTCTACTAGAGTATGGTGCTTATCCTGTGGTTGAAGCACCATATCTGCACATTCCAATCCATAGGAAGGGGAACAAAAGAAGTGAAAAAGGAGATTCTTTAAACAGTGTCACCTGGGAGTTGCATAAATTACTTCTACCCACCCCTGATGGGCCAGGTGGTCATGGTCATGGTCATGGTCAAATCTAATCACAAAGGTGCTGGGGAAATCAGTTTCCCGCTTGGCAGCCATATGCACAGCTAAAACTGTTGGGGATTCTATTACTAACAGGAAGGAGAATGGAATAAACAGGGAGATAATTATCAACCTTGGCCACATTTGACTATTATTCTCCAGACAGTAAGTTTCATGAGAGCAGGAACTGTGTCTCATTCACTAAGGAAAAATAAGTAAGTATGTTTTTTAGTACAGTATTTAGTACACAGAAGACCCTTAATGATTTTGATTCAATTCCATTTACTTA